>JBBMOC010000044.1:1467459-1716618 GCA_037975185.1 Centropyge bicolor
TCGTGCTGAAGGGAAATCCTCATTGTGTAACGGACTGTCTTCGCGCTCTGTGATTGGCCAGTCACACACAGCGCCCGCCCCTCCCTACACAAGGACATTTTTTTCAATTTTTTTTTTTACCGTCTGCTTGCTCTTAGTTTGGCTGGTGATATGAAGTGAGTTGAAAAACTTTGCTCATACTTAACGCGGTGCTTTTGAGAAGTATACAGTGAACAAGGCTGACATATTATTTCCCTGTTTGCCATCACTGGATGTTTGCATGAATCATGAAAGTCACACAGATCTTTAAAAAATAGTCAATTATAAAACAGTCTTACAAACCACTTTTGCACATACACACATAAAGCTGAACACACAAAGTAGCCTATATTAAAATTTTTATTGTATGTGGCTGCATGTAGTATCTGACACTTTCTCTCTGTAGTTCATGAAAATAATATTATAAATATTATGGAGATATACTGTATATAGGCTTTGAATACAGTAGATTAGCAACTTCTGATCAAGCCATATCAATTTCAGACTAATGTACCGTTTTAAGCCACACCCATTTCTGCACCCACTTCCGGTTTAGGCACTGCCCACTCCATATACGGATACAGATACAGATAATGTAGATGGTTAAACAGATACAGATACAGATAGTGGTGTACTCGCTCATCCCTACAGGTAACTATCAATCAAAATGAAATAAAATATGGACTGGTGTTTGGTACAAATGTCCAGAAATTTGTGTTAAGATGGCACATGCCCAGACTTAATTCGGAGTATCAAAGGGAAAAGACAAGATAGACATTAACATTAACATTTGAGAAAACTGAGATGACAATTTCCTCTTTGTAAAAAAAAAGTGTTAAATTGAACTTTTACCAATTTTCAGGTCAACTTTACTTTATCTGATTAGCCCGATCTCAAAACCACAAACTGACCTCAAAGGACTTTACAAGCTGTGCAACATAGAGCAACTTTTATCCTTAGACACTTAAAACTTAACACTGAAAATCTTACTGTGTGTGAACTGTTGCTTTTGAGATCTGAACAGATGGCTGCAAAATCTGGAAACCTAACTGACACCAAGCTGCTCCTGACCAAAGCGCTACTCAGTGGCCAAGTGCGACTTGGTTCGTATTGGAAAGAAGCAACTGTAGCCAAAGCGCGAGAAAAAGAAAAAGCGCAGACGTTGCTGGACAAAGGAAGATGAAGCAGACTGGTTCAAAATAGCCATGTAATTTTCAGCTATTTGGAGAGGAACAGTAGAAACCTGTATTGACTGCTGTCTCTTTTGTAGCAAGATAATTGCTGGTTCTCTCTGTTGATATTTTCTTGAAAGACAGAATTCCTACAGACACAATACATCTGCTATGTTTACAACATTAACATTTTCACTGGTCCATCGATTTATTTTTTCTTGCTACTTCAGTAAATGCATTCTTTGTAGCAATTATAAAAGTGTGTTTGAACTGCAAAAGATACCCAGAGGGGGTCATCATATATCATAACCCATTTGAACTGGATTGAGCCACAAAGAAAGCAGCAGCAGCCACTGTTTGTTGCTGGAGAGAATCTCATCAAGGATGCAGGTCATGGTTTACGAAAAGCCTTTGTTCGAGTACGCCAAGAAACTTCTGTCTCCTTCTGCTGTCAGAGACACTCCTTGAGTTTAAGTATTCCCTGTTCAAACAGTTTCACTGGGAAACACTCCAGCAGCACTGTGCTTCAGTGCCCAGCCCATCACCTCATCCCAACCTGCTGCAGACTGCTGATCTGGAGGGAGGGGGGATAATGCTGGAGACACCCCAGCTCATCACGTCTCCAGCTTACATTAATGTGTACTAACATTAGCATTGGCTGTAGGGAAGAATGCTGACCACCTCACCTGTCCGTGCAAACCAAACCCCAGCTCAGCTAACCTGACAGCGCTTTGCATCCTCTTGTCTCCTTAGCTTTGCTTTTCCTCTGTCCGCACAAAGGCGAAAAGAACAATCTGTCCATTTTCCTTAGACAAGAGGGGGGGAACATTGATTGGCATGCTAAAGTGAAAAGGCTTCCCACTAGGCTGAAGGTGACTCCTGCAGTCAAGGACATGCTCCTGCTGCAGCCCATGAGCCCATCCTCCGGAGGCAGGCCTGAACGACAGTCAAGAGTCCAGAAGCCACAGCTCGGGCTCGAGTCAAGGTGAAGGAAGGAGAGACGAGATAGATAGTTGAAATCGAGACCAAGCAAGGAACAAACTCGCCATTTTCTGAGCCAAAGAGATTTTTTAAAAAAGGACTAATGTTGAATGTTTAAAACTCTTTCCCTGCTATGTTTTTCTCAAACGGTTGTGTGTAGTATTATCAAAGTCACTTCTTCAAAATGCTGCAGAAAAACGTGAAGGAGAAATGAGATAAATGTCAAATAAAAAGGAGCCTGAAGCGCTTTTTCTTTTCAAAAACATATTTCCAGTCTTACTTCAAAACAACACAGTCTGAAGGTTTATGTTCAGGCATTAAAAAAAAAAAAATTCGCAAGTGGTCTCTTCTAAATCTCGACTGGAGTAAAACAGCTTGAGTGGGAAAGTGGAATAAACAGACGCCTGCATTCAAACCCTGAACCCTATTTGTATGCAGAATGAGAGCTGCACACATTATTTAATACCTCATATCAATTATTTTAAACACTGAAAATACTGTGTCACATGAAAGTGTGTGACTAATGGCTTTGGCCAGAGAGGAACATTATAACAGCTCTACGCCACAGAAAGCTTCGTGTCATTTGTTTCAGTAATATGACAGATTTTAGATTCCAATATGGAAATGAGGTCTTGGTACTTGGTACGTGTTTCCCCGGTTTAAAGGGTTGATTCGCTGAAAATGCAAAAAAAGAACATTGTGTCTTACTTCACATGCTGTGAGTTTTGCTTGTCAAGGTTTTGGGATATCCATTTGTAATTTTCTGCTGCTGTCTCAACACAATAAAGGTGAATGGGATTTTGTTTGTCGAGGTCCCAGCATTCAAAGATTTCATTAAAGAACGTAAGTACAATCTTTCTTTGCAGACACAGTGACCCTCTTACTCTGAACTATCGACACACTTGGTTGTGAACAGTCTTCAAATTTTCTATTTCCTCTGTAAAAAAGAAATTCCAATGAAAACTGCCCACAACAAGGTCTTTGCCTGGACAATGACTAATATAAAAATACTCAAGGCAAGTATGAGATACTAACTCAAAATGGTGAGATACAAAGTGGAAATGAATGAATGAATGAAGAAATCTTTCAAAATGTATAATTGGAAAAAATCTCAATTATAAGAAAACTATTCAAAAGTCTGAGCTGTACCATCTGACATATATATAAATGTACATAATCTACAAAATGTATAACCTGGTTAAGTGCATATAGTAAAACATGGAAAAGAGAAATATTGGAAAATTAATAATTCTGTCGTCTTTGTGTCTTAAAATTGATTTTTTTTTAATTACTGCAAATTCATTAAAAAAAATTTTTTTCATTTATTTTTTCATTTGTCATTTAATTTACCAATGATAGAATATCTCACAACTCTAAATTTTCCATTTATGATTGCTGTCATTTAAGGAAGGAGGTTAAATGAAGCCCCGCCCACAAGGTAGCGGCAGGGTCTCTGATTGGCCAGACTCTTGTTAACACACAGCAGGTGACCAATAGATGCTCCAGCTGCAACCTAATGGATCAAAATTTTGACTTTTGACTTAATCCACATTTTTATTTAGTATTTTAGGATTTCGACATGTTTCCCTAACTTTTGTTTTTCTTGACATAAATGAGCTGGAAAATGTTTTTGGGGTCGTTTAGGTGCAGCTTTAATTTCACATCTGCACCAACATGAAACAGCTTTACTTTGCCATCTCTCTCTCTCTCTCTCGCTCTCTCACTCGCTCTCTCTCTCTCCTGAACAAAAACGCAGCAGCAGCTCTGATCTTTTATTTTCTCCTGAAAACTACCAGCTGCAACTTTTGTCACCGAGCAGCTGCTGGTGCTTCCTCCTCACACACACACTAACTCACACACACACACCAGAAGCTGGATTCATTAAAAGTCGAGAGAGGCAGCTGGATGATGTCATATCCGTGCAGGAGGCTCCCTGGAACCTGAACGCAGCCCCCCGGATCCTCGTCGCATGCATGCACACAAACTTTTCTCCTCCCTGCAGTGAGCTGCTTCCTCCCCGCTGCCCACATGGCGGATCAGCGCGGACCGGGGACCGGCGGATGGATGCGCCCCCCTCCTCTGCGGGTGGTCGGGAGCAGCGTGTAGCGGAGCAGGAACAGCGAGCCCACCGGTAGAAAGTCACCTGAACATCGTTGATCCCGCCCGGGAGGAGCCGGAGGAGAGAGACCGAGCAGCGCCGACACAATGTGGTCTCTGTCCGTGGTCCTGAACCCGCTGCTGTTCCTGCTGCTGTTCGGATACTGCCCTTCTGTGGTGAGTTCGCTGCCTCTCCACTGATCATATAAACTTCAGCAGCAGCTAAATCTGCCATGCATTGTCTTTATTTTGAAGTTGTGTTTAATTCGGGTGGAGCTCTGAACAATGCATGAGCAATGAGTCATTTCAGTTTCCAGCATTAGTGCATGTTTCCAACACTAAATGAGAGAAAAAATAAAAATCTGCAATGAAAAAAAAAATGCTGAATTAAAGTGATGCTGGAGGAAGAGGCTTCCTCACAGCACTCATGTTTATTGCCTACATCAACCACATAGCTCTGGTATTGATCCTGGACTGGTGCCAAGCATATAACTCACTTTTAAGGGAGAGTTCAATCATTGTAAAGAGGAAGATAAATTTTTAAAAAAAGGATCAGTGAGTTCTGTCCAAATCTCTTTCCAGACAGAAGAAGCTGCACTAAACATGGTACAGACATATTTTCTCTCTCTCTCTCGCACTCTGTCATACTGACTTCTGAAATGACTCATTTAGTTTTGTAGCAAAATAATTGTTCTCTCTGTTAATACCTTATCGGATCTGTCAGAAAGTCTAAATGAACGGCAAAAACAAAAGAGGAAGCAGCTGCCTGAATTACTTAATGAGAAAAAGTCTTTGTGCAGAGTTCCTCGCACACGCACACACACACACACACACACACACACACACACACACACACACACACACACACACACACACACAAAAAGCCGAGTTGGAGAGTGCATCTGGCTTGGCTGAGCTACAGATTCATTTTAATATGAGGAAATGTGAGAGTGAGAAGAGGGGAAAGGATGTGCGTCACTCAAGAGACAGAGGAGAAAGACCGTTTTAACAGATTAGTGAAACTTGCTTCTTTTTAGGAGCCTTTCAAAGCAGACTGAGGAGACGAAGAGTGTGGGGCTTTTTTTTTTTCCACGTCCTCTTTTATCCCCTTCAGCTATGATGCCATGAGAGAGAGAGAGAGAGAGAGAGAGAGAGAGAGAGAGAGAGAGAGAGAGTCAGATTCCAGCGACAGTCATGGTGCAACAAACCATCCAGTATCACTAATCATTTCTTAGACTAATACAACGTAACACACATGACCTCTGCATAATTCAAGGCAATGCCACTTTTTCGGCTGCTTTTCTGTGCAGTTTTAGTCAAATGCACATTAGAAGTCAAAAAGTGGCACAGAATTAAGAACAAGATTGTAAAGGCAACATTATATTCTACTGTCACGCCTTTTATGTAACACTCATATCGAGGACGACTCAGCATCGGGGCATCGGCAGAATAAGCTTTAATTTGGAGATCACAAACTTTACCAGCAGCCTATAGCGAGGTGCATGACAAAGATCAGGGCTGCGGTGCTTTGATAATGGCTGAAACAATTTTCTTGCAATCTGATAAGAGAGTCATGCTGGGGAAAGGAATGAAAGCTCAGGAGATTGATAGCATAGCAGGTGTTTTCTTTTAATTTTTTTCGACTTGGAGATAAGATGATGTGGCAGAGGAGTCAGGTGTTTAAAGGCTGAAATAGTGATGTAAGAAATTCTGCATCACAATTAAATGTTTTCATTCTGAAAACACAGGACTGTTTTTTAATGGCCATACAAGCTGGTTTGCTCATGCTTTACCTGCGAGAAGCAGCCTCTCAGCCAGATGAAAATGATGAGTCAAAGAGTGAGCGTTCTCCTTGGCGTGACGTCTTCGCCCGCTCAGAGGGGACATGATCTTTCATGGCTGATTCCAAACGCTCTTTAAACTATTCAGGCAGACAGGCGAGGATGAATGGGAGAAGGAAAGGATGCCCGCACTCTGAAAACAGGCCGCTTTCACTTTTCTATCTGCCAGCGTCGGAAGACTGGCGGATGCCAAAGTTCACGTGTTTCGCAGGTTATTCTCCAGTCAGATTGAGTTTGAGAATGTAAAAAACACAATCCAAATAAGAGCTGGTCGTCTGCCAAAGACGCTGCTAGTGCAGACGAATTTACCATCCGCAGTCAAAGGTTGCCAGTATTTGGCTGCAGGCTTGTGTTGAGTTCCCATGCTGACAGCAAACAGCGCTATTGTTCAAATGCCGATGCTGTTTGCGTGTCTGATAGCTTCAACTTTTTGCAGCACTTCGGGACACTTTGATCCACATTCGGAGCAAAAGCTAGTTTTTTTACTGTGTACACTCTGACATTAGTTGATGGTGCTGCATTAAAATGTGCCGCACTGGCTTATGATGCATAACTTTATGTTCTTTAGGCTTTATACTCTCGGGCTGTGGAGCATATTGAATGTAATAAAGAATAGGAAAAGCTCCCACAAATCAGGTTTATCTGCATCTCCCAGCAGGACTTTCAGTAAAGGCAATGGAAGGCCTGGTGAGGAGAAACAGAGGAATTTCACCACTCGGGTTATTCATCAAGGCCAGGAAACACTATTTATTGTCGAAGAGGAAATGCACTGGAGACTTTATACTGTGGAGGAATATCTTACAGCAAAAGCACTTTCAAAACCTTGACTTTTTATAAGTCACGGGAATTGGATAGTGTCAGAGTGTTGGGGGCATAAGGCAGGAGAATGGATGACCTATATGAAAAAAAATAAGAAAACATAACAGCTGTGCTGCGCCGACAGTGATATCATCAGTGTTGAATTCATTTAGCGTGTGTGTCTGTGAGGCGTGTGGGCTGTGTATTCACGACTGTGCCTGTGTGTTTCTGAATGCAGACCATCCGGCCAAAGGAAGGGTGGCAGGTGTACAGCTCGGCTCAGGATGCAGATGGGCGTTGTATCTGCACAGTGGTGGCACCTGAACAGAATCTGTGCTCCAGAGATGCCAAAGGCAGACAGCTCCGCCAGCTCCTGGAGAAGGTGTGTGCACGCAGACACACACATTTCTGTTTACCTGACAACACACACACGCTCCAACACACACTGAGCAACCGGCACGGCTAAATCCACACACATACGTATAACATTGATTTCTATCGTTACTCGTGCTTCTTTGTTGCCTGAGTCCTCTGAGAGATTGCACCAGCCAGGTCCCATAACCCTATTTTCCACTTTGGCATATATTACATGGGTGACATCAGCTGAATGGTGGCTTGTAAAAGATGAGAATAGTCTCCATCTCACCTTAACAGTGCTCCCTGTTTTTTTTGTTTTTTTTTCTGCAACAAACCATTCAAGGCTATTGTTAATGTTTCGAGTATTATCAGGCTTTAAGCATTTGATTAGGAGTGTTATTTCTGCTGGAAAAAGGGGACTATCATCAGAAAAATCAGCTTTTCAAGGATTTGTTTTTTGGGTTTTTTTCCCCCCATATCTACCACCAAGTGGGTGAATTGATCTGGTAAAAGCAGCCAGAATTGTAAATTGAAGCAGAGACATGACTTTTAATTCCGAGTGAAATAGTTTTTGTTCCCATGACAGAAGTGATTTAATGCATTATCTACAAACAAACAAATAGCACAGCTCCGGAGTCGCTTTCCTCAATTAGTATGCCATACAAGGAAACATTTCTCTAGCCTACATTTTAATGTTGTATGCCAAAGGGTGTTCTCTGTCATTCACTGGGGCCTTTGACACTAATGTACTAAGCTGCCTCGGGGCTTCAGTGAGGCCATTTCAGGATCTCTCTACCAGAGCCAGAAAAGTATGCAGAACACAATGTGTGAGTGTTGTGCCACTTTGCTAGTGATGTGCTCCAATAGTGTTGGTTAGTTACAATTAGAGCCGAAGAGAGACGAGAGAAAGGAGCACATTTCTTCTTGCTCACATGCCCCATAAACCCAGTGAGCTTTTGTTAAACCGGAGAGAGACTGTAATGTTTCTGTGTCAAACATCGGCTCTAAAATACATTATGAAACCCTGCACATTCCAGGGTTTATCCACGGCATTTATAAAGCAGGCAGAATGAATTATAACTGAAATATATGTTTATAAAAGAGCGAGAGAGGAAACAGTCCCATGTCCATTCAGCTCACACATGGATGCTTAAAAGACAATCACGTTGGAGGTCAAAATGTTGATTTGTTCCTCGGGAAGTTGGAGCATGGCAGGCTACTGAACGGCTGAACATGGAGGACATTTTAATCTGGCGGCGGACGGAAAAATCAATGCCGCGCTGTTTGATTCTTTTCAAAAGGTGCAGAACATGTCGCAGTCAATCGAGGTGCTGAACCTGCGGACGCAGAGGGACTTTCAGTACATCATGAGGATGGAGAGCCAGATCAAAGGGCTGCGGTCAAAGTTCCGACAGATCGAATCGGACAGGAAGACGCTCGTCAACAAAAACTTTCAGGTATATATTTTTTTTTTGTTTGATGTTTCACTTTGTGAGAGACATCACAGGAGAAGGCTGTGAAAGGATCTCGTCTAGAGATACCTGAGAAGCATCTGAGCTGATAAACTTTCACTCCTGATAAGATCGACACATTCCTCCCACCAAGGACAAAATTGGTCTTAAAAGCCAGACAGAATGTGAAAGCTTCATCCAGCACAGATTCTTAAAATTTTTTAGAGTGACAAGACCCAGATGGTTACATGAAACATTTGCATTATCCATTTGTTTAACTCTTACGAAACAGCAACCTGGCAAAGAAGACTACTTTTTATGTTAGAGAAACTTCTAAACTCCATTGTAGTTGCAAAAGTTTTCGCTTCCATGAACTCATCTGTTGCCTTATGTTATACTTATGGCTGCCAAAAAATGTCCACAGGAATATATTCTGATGCAATTATTGTAAAAAGAAGATGTTATTGGTGGAAAGTTCTGGATCTGAGACCAAGCAGCTGGAAGGTATTGCCAATAGAAGAAAGAAGAGAGAGGATTTCCATATAATTTGACATTTTATAATTGAGACTGATATTGCTTGACAACAATAATAAGAGCAATAACTATAATAATCATTACAATCATCATCTATCAGTGAAATTTGTTTGGGTCTTATAAGTGCGTCTCTCTTTTCCTGCAGCTCTGATCTCTCTCGTAATTAAATTTTGATATAGACAAGCTTTCCTGCAAATATTAACTGGTGGTTTTATTTTTTCATTAATATGCAAGAAAACCTAATTATACACAAACTATAAAAAGAAGAATCTAAATTTTGTGCAAAACATCAACAAGTATCTACCAACTACTATAAAAAGATGCAGCACTTGGCATCTAGTCTTAGAATCATCAGTTTCTTCTTCAAGTGCCAAACAGAGGAAGTAATATGCTTCAGTTATTTTGAATTATCTACCTTAGTTAAAGATGTTATGTTATGATCAATCCGTAAAACAGCTGCTCTGAAAACAAACTCTTCTCGCCTAAATTGAGAGATTTGTTAAGACAGGTATGTTTGCAGCTTCGTGTTGTTGATGTTTTCTAGGAGCTGAAGGGAAAGATGGAGTCCCTGCAGCCGCTGATCCCCGTCCTGGAGCAATACAAGACCGACGCCAAGCTCATCTCCCAGTTCAAAGAGGAGATCAGGAACCTGTCTGGCGTGTTAATGGGAATCCAAGAGGAAATGGGAGCCTACGACTACGAGGAGCTGCAACAGAGGGTCCTAAACCTGGAAAATCGCCTCCGCAACTGTATGAATAAACTCAGTAAGTCCAGCTCAGAAAAAAAGCTGATCCAGGCATGGTGACCCCCAGATTATGCAATGGCAAAGGGATCAGAAGCCCATTTCTTGCAGCTACCGGCAGATTGGCGTTTTAGATAGAGAGCAGGGGAGAACTGCTACTGGAGGCAGAAATAATGTTGTGGCTTGAGTCAAAGAGCACTTTTCAAAGCTAGAGGGAGAGAAAAAAAAAGCAGAGGCATCGTGACGCCTCGTCCTGCTTCTGGTGCCGTTTGCAGTTTGGCATTGAAAAAGCTCCACCCTCTCGAGGTTTAACTCATCTAATAAGATCAATTGTGCCTCCGGAGCAGCTTTGCCTCAGTTAAAGGTTTGCATGACTAAACTCCAATTTGCCAAGTGCCAGGTTATCAACACTGATGGAGGCTGTCAAAGTGTCAACGTAAATAGCAAACATGCGAATGCTAATGGGATGTGACTGGAAATCCGTCTGAGGCCCGAGATGATTACTTAAGCATTCATTGTGCATGAGCTTTGATGGATTAGGTAAAATAGCAGTTAAATAATTAATAGGGAACTTGCAAGCTTGCGAGCAAGTGATAGCCTACTGTCATTTGGCACAATTAAAGTGTCTTGCAAGATGAATTAAGTTCAGCTCAAGCACTTCAAATATTAAACCATGTGGGATAAATGTTAACCCAGCTCTGGCGGATAGTAAAGGCTTTTATGAGTTGTTGAATGTTGCTTATTCTCCGTCTCTATAACAGCAGAAAAAAAGCATGTGTTTGTGTCCAGATGCTGCACACAAACAGTCCAGAACTAGAAATTTTCTTCCATGTTTTTTAAAAATCAATCCAGCCCTTTGTGGTTTCTTCCAGTATTACAATCAAAAAACACTGGCTGTAGCTTTATCATGTGGCGCTCGGGCCGTATGTGACCGGAGCTGTGTGATGTGTTCGCAGCATGTGGCAAGCTAATGAAGATCACTGGGCCGCTGACAGTGAAAACTTCAGGGACCAGATTCGGAGCCTGGATGACCGACCCACAGGCGTCTCCCAAAAACAACAGGGTGAGCTGAGTTAATGTGCCTCGCTGTATGTTTGGAGCCTTTGAAGACACAGCGAGCGGTTTTAATGAATTCCATACAACTGCTTCCCTCCTGTTGTGCAGGAGGGGGACAGATGCCATTGAATGACAACATCATACTCAGTAAAACTTTTTTTTTTTTTTCACAACTGCTGAGATCAAACATAAAACTTGGTGTCGCTTGTTGGACATTTTGATGTACATGAGGCCGATCCTTTTAACTGACTGTGAAAAATAACTTGACTGACTCACTGGAGGAATTTGCACATTATTTCCTAATGTGTTTTTGCCACAGGGTCTTTGTCAGTGTGTTTAACAGAATGGGTAAAACCTTTATATGCGCCACAAGATGGCTGAGGCTTTGTCAATTATCCAATGAGCACCAGGCTCACCTTGTGGAGTTTGTCATTTAAAGTTTTGTTAACATTCAGTGTTACTGATCCAACCACACTTTGCGCATCCTTGAGGCCTGAACAAACACGTTGATGCATCTCCCTCCTCATGAGCTTCTGCAAAACCAATTTTTTTTTTGAAAACAGAAAGACTGTAAAATGGTTCATTTATACTCCACAATCAAGTTGCTTTTGAATTTCAAAAACTGGTCACAGAAAAAGAAAAAGCATTTATACAGTCAGAGAAAACATTACACACATTAAGGCTTTCTGCTGCTTTGAGTGCTTTCATTTTTTGTGATCAGTTTTTTTTCCCAAAGATTCCTTTGATTACATCCATGTCTGCTGTCTAACTAAGTCTTGGCTGCTATCATCAGCTGTCATTCAGTGTTAGCATGAAGCAGGAACAAGCATTGTCATTTTCAGTTTAAAACAGGTACAAACATATAACACATACAACCTGGCCTAGTTATCGATCATCCATAGAGCAGCCATCAAACAGTGGATCTTAAACCCCTTAATAAATATTTTAAAATTACTCAATAAATGGAAAACCTCTTTTTGAAATATTAAAATCCTACTCAGATGCAGCATTCTGAGGTTATGAATCTGAAAAGACTCTTTCCATTTGCTAGAGTAGTTAAAGTCACCCTCCTTCCCTCCCAGTCTGACCTTATCAATACCAATAAAAGAGAATAAAAGTCCATCATTGAAGGTTTGGCCTCCAACAAACGTCTGGCCACTCTTTGTTTTATATCCCCTTTTATGGAGCTCCTGTTTTCTGTTGACTCTTTTTAATGAACGCTCTGTTTCCTTTACGTTTTTCATGGGCATATAGGTGACATTGTTTGTTTTACAGGTGATGAGTAAAGATGAAATGTTCCAGCTGGCACAGTTTCCTGTAAGTAAACATCGCAGGAATGTTTTTATTTGTCCTCAGGTCTGGTACATGGACAGCTACACCAACAACAAGATCGTGAAAGAGTTTAAATCCATCGCCGATTTTGTGGCCGGGGTCGAGTCGAGAACCTACAACCTGCCTTTCAAATGGGCCGGGACCAACCACGTGGTGTTCAACGGCTCTCTGTACTACAACAAGATGCAGAGCAACATCGTTGTGAGGTACAGCTTCGAGACGGGCCGCGTGGTCACCCAGAGGGCTCTCGAGTCCGCCGGCTTCCACAACGTCTACCCCTACACCTGGGGGGGCTTCTCCGACATCGACCTGATGGCGGACGAGCTGGGCCTGTGGGCCGTGTACGCCACCAACCAGAACGCCGGCAACATTGTCATCAGCCAGCTGAACCCGGACACCCTGCAGATCCTCAACACGTGGAACACAGAATACTCAAAGAGGAACGCCGGCGAGTCTTTTATGATCTGCGGGACGCTCTACATCACTAACTCCCATCTGACCGGCGCCAAGGTGTACTACGCCTACTCCACGAAAACGTCCACGTACGAGTACACAGACATTCCCTTTCACAACCAGTACTTCCACATGTCTATGTTGGACTACAACGCCAGGGACCGTGCCCTCTACGGCTGGAACAACGGCCACCAGGTGCTGTTTAACGTTACACTTTTCCACATCATTAAAACTGAGGACGACTCTTAGGCGGAGGAACTTACTGTACATGTGAAAGAAATTATGAAAACAAGGGAAAATAATGGACGGTTGCGCTTGAATGTTCAAACGAATTTCATTTATTTACCTATTTATTATGTCATTTCCCTCATTAGTTTTGGCCATTTTATTGCCGATAAATTTCATTCGACATCTTGCTACTTGCTTTCACATGAATGTTATTTAAGATATCGTCAATGTGGAGATGTGACACTTTCTCTATAAAGAATAAATGACAGCACAAAATTGAAACAAATTCAGTGCATTATGAAACATATAGAAGGTAACATGTTCAACTAAATAACACGTTTTGCTTAACAACTTTCAGAAACACTGAACTTCCAGTTATTCCTCCCTTTTCTGGCCAAACTGAAAGCTTTCCCAAAAATGAAGTCTTCATATTTATAATAATGGTTTTCTAATTCAGTGATGCATTTATTCATGACCCCTAATTTATTCATATTTTGACTGTGTTCACTAATTGTTCGTTTTGTTTCCATTCTTTCCCCTCGCCATTTATTCATCACCCTCTCCTAATTTATTCCTGACTTCCGCTGCCTCCATTTAGCTTTCAATTTGTCTTTGTACTTTTCCTTTCAAAAAGTTTTTTTCGCACTTGACCTTGTACAAGACAATGAGAAATGTGGTTAACCGTAATGCACCTGTATAGTTACCGTACTTGGCTTTTCTTTGTGTCTATGAAGATTCTCAGTCATCCAGGTCATCTTGAAGCACTAAGTCAAAGTACTTCAGCAAACTGCAATCTTGCCTTTTACTTAGTACTTTGAGATATGAGCTTTTTTTGGTACTTCAGCAACAGTTTGTATGCCTTATTCAGTGCAGTACGTTCTGTAAAGCCCAAGGATAACAGCTCTCGTGCATGAATGTTGGCTATCCTAAAAGCATTTTTACTGTAACTGTATATCTGTGTATTTTGTATCTGCACAACATCCCATCCTCCTCCTCCTCTCCAGCTATATTAATGGTGAAGATCCATTTATACAGATGGCGGTAGATTAATTTAATAAGCGTTCATTTGTGTAAATAAGAAGGTATACATAACCGGAATAAAGGTATTGTTTTCATTAAGTCAGACTTCTTGTGTTTTCTTGCTCACGAGGAAAAAGCCTGAAAGTAGCACTAAAATATTTGATTTAATGCAAGTTCACTTCAAAGCCATAGACTTGAGTGCAACAAAGCTTTTCTGCCAAAAAAAGGAGTTTTTTCATTGTCCTTTAAAAGAACAATCTCAATTCCTGCACTACTTCTCTCATTTTACATCACTATAACTCTTTGGCAGAGCTTTTATCACATCATGAGATACTTCCTGGTTACTTTCAGTGAAGAAGAGGACGGCTGTAAATATCACTTTGTACTCGATGACAACAGATCTTAAAAGCTTCATGATGTGGTTTGACTGGCTTCGGAAGAACATCTGATACTGGCCTGTCTCACAGTTCCATACTGTCCAATAATGCTTTTAAGAATATATGACTTTAGTAAATGATAAAGCAAATACAGGTATTTTATTAACTATGAGTATTGGCAGAAGGGAAACACTGGCACAGAAAAGCAGAGAGCATTTTGCTGCTAATACACAACTTAATTCAAACATTTGTGACCAAATATAACTGATCCAATACATTTACACAAAATTTACCTATAACGAAATCTTTGGAGATGTTTGGAACTGAAAAAGGGAGCTAAAACTATCCATCCTTCTGACACCTCAATATACAGATCATATTTTCTATAAGCAGATAACAGTAAATTTTTTCATCATCTTGATTCTATTGCTGAGTTTTCGCCTGTGTTATATTTGAACTGAACACAAATTCCTATAAATTTTCATGTTACATGAATGCCCCAGTGGAGGTCAATCAATTGCTAGCATGATATGAACTAAAATAAGAACAGACACTGTCCATGATAAAATAGCTCATCCTTAAACATCTACAGCAATAAAATGCACCATACACATTAATGCAGTAGCAATATTAATCAAGAAACACACATATAATATTGAGGAAACATTTTACTGCATAATAAGTAAGTATTGCCACAGTGCAGTATCTATACTTCCACTTCAGCATAGGATCTGAGTACTCTTTCCACTACTGCATGAACTAAAATAAGAACAGACACTGTCCATGATGAGATATAAAAGGAAGCATAAATGGGAGCAAACAGGTTATAATCCAACTCACTAATAACAACATCATTAACCACTGACAGCCAGGCTAAAGAAAGTTACACATTTAATTGACAGCCTGTTAACGGCTGACTAATCTGTTAACTCTAGAACGCACGGAAACTATGAAATATGTTTCAATAAAATCCAGCCAGAACACATAATATTAGTTTCTCACTTGATATTAGTTTGTCACTTGATTCCAGAAATGCTCAAGTCAAGTAAATTAAAAAAAAAAGTTTATGTGCTGTAGGGACAAGTCAAATCATCTGGCGCCTTATCAGAATTCAATTGTGTTAAGAATATGATAATTGATGCAAGATGAAGATGATGGTAAGATAAGATTTGGATAAGAATTCTGTGGTGAACAAACGAGATTCTCAAATACCATTTTGTAGATACGATCCAAAAATAGAAGCCAATTATGAAGCAAACACAAGTCTGAAGGAGCCAGATTTGACCCAAGCCTTCTCGGAATTTTAATGAGGGAGACAAATCTTTTTACAGTGTAAAACATTTGTTTCCACACAACTTAAAGTAGCACTGAGCCCCTAAAATAAATCATCCAAGGTCATAATGTTGTGAGCTATGTCTTGAGCTGAGTGAAATATTGCCTATTGTAAAGAAGAGGACACATTCAAAGCATGTGAAATCTTCCTGCTGCATTAGTGTGATGATCTCAGACTAAAATTACCTTGTTAGGACTGACACCTTTTGCAGCTCCGGTCTGTCAACTCATGTGGATGTTGACTTATTCAGGAGGCTTTCTGTGGCACGGAGGTGTGATTGCACACTGTGTCGTGACCTTGAGGACTTTTTTTTAGCCGTCTGCTGCTGCATGGCCAAAAGCAACTGTCAGCATTGGATGAAGTGTCCCTATACAGGCATATACAGTACACAGGAGTATGCATGCATACATATACTTATATTTCCAGTAAATAACACTGAGCACCTACAATTCAATCCCTGACAGGCAGTGGTGAAACGCTCCTGCAGGTCAGATCAATGCACTTCCATAATACAGGAAGTAAAGGTCAGAGAAACAGCCAGAGAGAGACACTCCATGCCTTGAGAAGCAAAATATGGATCTCGTGAGATATTGATCCCCGGAGTGCCCCGATGTCAAAGACTTCCCCAAGTATTAACTCGCATGCTTTGTAAAGGCACTGAATCTGTATCCCCTGACTGGGTTCACTCGCTTCCAGTGGAGAAAACACAACCGGGGTTTGAGCGTTTTCACCATCGTGTCCTGCTGCATGCAGCTGGTGGTCCTTTAATATCTGTCACCCCTGCAACCTCAGAGTCCACCACTGCCAGTGTTCTGTTCAATCCTGGACAGGAAAGGAATCCAATACTGTACATTTAACAAGTTACAGCACTAAAACCTCTGGAGAGCTCCCTCCGACTGGAGCTCAATGAACCACAAGCCTGCCAATGCTCCAACTTTACCACTGGCCAAAACTCTGATAAATTCCTATATTAGTGTACTTGATTCAGTGAAGCACACTTCTTTATTAGTTTGCTCACTTTAGCGCAAAATACTCTTGTTCAGTTAGGCTTCCTTAAGTGCTCATACATCTCTCACTGACAAACAATGAACTGTTTTTAAGTAGTGCACATTTAGGAGACCAGTCTGTTTCAGGCAGCTCTCGAGTCCTTCTGTGGGTGAGACCAAAGAATCATGTCCTGTCCTGTCATCTTCAATGTCCAAGAGTGAAGATGACTGGTGACCTAAAACTGGACCAATAATCCTGATGAAACCAATATACATTATACAACATACTTGGAGAGTAGCTACTCATATTTTCATTTTAAATCAGAGTTGATAAGCAGCTGCTGCTTCTCAGTCCACATGCAATCAAATGAGACAATAATCAACCTGCTTTCTTTTCACTGATCCACCAGTGTGCAAATCTAATATAGCACAAATCGCTGGATGTATTGAACATGATATCAGTATATTTTAGCTAATTAATCTGCCTTATTGCCATGTCATGAAATGTCTCATTGAGGCACAGTGAAGTGACTTTTTTTTTTTTTTTAGCTTTTTTAAAAATTTGTAAATTAGAATATTTTTTCTCCCAAAACTTTGAGAAAGAAAGAAACCTGAATATTTAATGTTAGAGACAAAGATATGAAACCAAGTTTTTTCTTTAGAGCTTTAGAGCAAAGTAGCGAGAATATTAATGTGTCATCAAGGCTCTGTAAATATAGCACAGTGCAGCCTTCTCAGTATTAACTTTATCTGTAATTCTGCAGGAATCATACAAAATATGACTGACAATGTAAATAAATTCAGCGTAGCTCTACTCTTTAGGGAGCGTCCCAACAGAAGAAATACATGACAGCAAGAAATACGCAGCAACACGGCAAACAACATGCAGGGAGAATTAAAGATAATAGAACCACCAGCAGGAATTGATTTAGAAATAAAGACACAAACAGGGTAGAAAAGCCAGTGGAGGCACCTCTGGTTAATAGAGGCAACAATAGCGAGTGAGTAATTGCTTTTAAACGGACAAATCAGTGCGACTAATTAAGAAGAGCATACTAGTTTTCAGGTGACACAACATGATACGCTTTGGATGTCCTGCCAGGTTTAGTTCATTTCCCCCTTGTTTCACTACATTTGTCTAACAGCTTTACTTACTAGTACATTTTCAGATTCACACCAGTGAAAACTCCAAATTTGGTGATTTTGAATGTTTGTGATAAACTGAGGGATTAAATGTTGCTTTATGGGTTTAGAATAGTCTCCTACCTCTTAAGCTAAATAAACTCTTTAAAAACTCTCTTGGATTAGCTGGAAAATGCTTCGGCACAAATTGGTTTTCTTATAATAAAATGACTTTTTTGAAATACATGGTTCTCACAGGACAGTGATGCTACATATGTATGATGATTTTATAAAATATGATGCATTGCTCTAGATTCAACCATCAGTTATAAATTCGTTAAAATGAGCTCAACCTTAAACAGCAGTAAAATACACATTAATGCAGCAGAAATATTAATCCAGAACCATAAGATATAATATTAAAACAACATTTTACTGCACGATAAGTACTTTTACTTTTCATACTTTAAGTACATTTTGCTGCCAATACTTAATGTTTTGAATGCAGGACTTTTACAAAAACATTTCCACAGTATTGTACTTCTACTTCAGTAAAGGATCTGAGTACTTCTTCCACCACTGCAGAGACATTGTGTTAACATTGAGGGTTTTCCTATTCCTGTTCATTGGAAACGTGTTGCTAGGTAACAACTTGGGTTCAAATTTATTTCCTGTCAGCCGCTGATATTAACATACACAGCAACAGGAAATAAACCCAGAGCAATTTAGAAAGCTGGATGCGAAACAGTCTATAGAAATGAAACAGGGGGCCGTGCTTGACACGCAGTGAAACTTATTTTTTGAGAGCCATTACCCATCACCCAAATGAGAAAAGTAATTACTGTGGTCCATTTGATGCCATTTTATGAGCATCCGCTGGGAGCCCTTATTTATCATTATTACAGTATAAACATTAACATCTGCTGACCAACAGGGTGGATGACTTTAGCTGTCAGTCCAGCTCTGCCAGCACAAAAGGATTAGAATAAAATGATATGTTAAACGCTGGAGAAGTGCGATATATCCTTTTCTCTGGAACACAAAGCGGATTTTTGATTATTTTGATTATAGTATGTGATGCTACAAATCATCCTGACAGCTGCGAGCTAATCCTTTAAGAGACGGAGATCACCATATCAATGTGTGTTCAAATGGGATTCAGACGCTCGCTGCATTTACAGAACCATCAAACACAGGCACGGCGTCAGGAAAATCAAGACGGGAATAAAACGGGGAAGCAGATCTTTCCACGTTAAGATGGATGACATTTTGTTTGCAGAAAAAAAAGAGAGAAAAGGGCAAAATGGCATTCTTGAGAAATGGCATTTAAAAAAAAAGCAGTTCTCAGTTACTGCACCGATTTCAGACCAAACCGAGGGAAGAAGTTGCTTTTAAACATCAATTCAGCTTCGATCGTGTCAGGTGTTCTCTTATGCAATCAAAGCACGTCCGAGGGCAGTGGAGAACAGTTTGAGTTCGAGATAGAGCCACAGACTGTCTCTAAAACAAGTCAACTGTGGTGATTGAAGTCATTAAAGTTAACAGCTATTGGTGGCAGGGAGCACTTAGACTTTACATTTAAAGCAGGAGTGTAACAAGGCGAGATTTAGCCTCCGTCAAAAGGCCTCCCTCCACATGTCACACTTTATAATTGGGTTTGTTTCCAGATGAGTAAAAATGGAAATTGTACTTTCATTGTTGTGATACTTTAACAAATTACATTGTTTTCAGCTCGAACCAAATCTTCTCACCCAGACATGTTTTACTGCAGTGTTGTTGGGGTTTTTTTGTTATAAAAATCCTATTGGCTCTTTACCAGGAAGCAGATATTGTTCGCCCTCTTTGATTCTCAGTGTCCTCATTTACAGAAATCAAAAGCATAATAACACAAAAGAGATGAATATTTAAATAGTTGGAAGAGGTACAGATGCGGCTGCCAGTGTGGAGCTGACGACTTCAAACATACCTCATTTAACCCGAAAAAAAAAAAATCAATTACATTTTACCTTTTTGCAAATTTCCCCACTGAGGGACAAATAAAGGTTTATTTTATCTTATCTATGTTGGACAATTAGTGTGGAGAATTTGAGGCACTCATTTTTATTTTCTCTACCTCTTAAACATTATCCATTAAAATGTATTCACAAAGAAACACACATGCAAAACTAGTAAAATGTCTTCAAATGTCTTCATCTTTCTAAACTATACTCTTCAACTATCTACTGAATGACACAGCTTCAACATACAGGTACAGGTGAATACAGCATTTATACATTCAGCATTGAAACTAAAAGTTGTGTTGTGTCTCAGTTACAGTTTTTCTGAACATGTTGTGGAGAAAATAAGTCCAGACAACATGATCAAAACTCCTGTGGACTGAATACAATTTAAACTGTGATTATATGATTTGCTGGAATGAGATGGGTGAAAGTTTAAAAATCATCAATTTTAAAAACATCCATAAACATCCATTATCTTCAAAGTCCTTGCTTCTAATTTTCTTTTAGTATCTCTTGAATTGTGTTTATGCTCTTAAACTTTGAACTGCTTTCCTTTAACGCCTACGCAGTATTCAACCTGACGACTCCCATTCTTCATTTGGTCTGTGTTTTCTGAGCAACCTTGTCACCAACCTCTAGAAACAGCGCTTTAAAATGCCGACGCTTTGTGTGTGTGTGTGTGTGTGTGTGCTTCTGAAAGCACAGGCCGATCCACTTTGTGTAAACAATGATTAGATTAAACATGTCAGCCCCCGAAATTCTTCAGAGACTTTGCTTTAATGGAATTATAACCGTTGTGGACAGTTTATATAGTCGCAGAACAAACAGCGGCTACATTTTAATGCATGAGTCGCCACAGTGGGAATCAAATCACTGAAGTAATACACTTCATAAACAAATAAAAACAAACACCAAAAAAAAAAAAAAAAACAGGACTCATAACAACATTGCTCTATAAAGCCTCCGACAGCAATTATTGACCAAAAAACACATTCATGAGCAGCGTAAATGTCACATCCCCTCAAGCTGTTAGAGATGATCAAAAGCTACTGTAAACTCTGGTCTGCCCAACAAACCAAATTACTGAACCCAGAGGCGAGAATTAACATCGGATATCGTCTTGGATATTTCACTGTGGGAGATAGAGTAGAGGAAATAGAAGCAGGGCGAGGCTGTGAGATTCTGTCGATAGAGATAGATGGAGAGAGATATAGAGGAGGAGATAGAGTTTTATCCTTCACGCCATCGCTCCGCAACAATTGTGTTAGTTTTGAATGTCACTTGTTCAGGTTTTTCTGGATTTGGCCGCGCTCCTCTGCAATCATCCCTTATCTGTGTGCACAGCAGCTGAGGGTTCGTCTCTCTGAACGAATGGGCTCAATAAACCTGTCACGGCCCAGACTTGTTGACTCTGTATTGACTCGTGTTACAGTGATCCATCCTTTTTATTAGCTTCAGTTTGGCGGCAGATTTACAACACGACGCTCTGCTCACATGTGGCACTAAAACTCAAAAGTCACTTCATGTGTTGCATTTGTTTGTTGTTCCGCTCAGTTGTTCTTCACTACTTTAAGTTGACGGATACAACAGTGGCTGTGGTCTATTACTCTTTAAACCAGGACCTACAAGTCATTGGCTACTCAACTGTGGATGCTTGAGATCAGTGTAATTATTCAAAAGGGGTTTATTTAAATGTGTCCATGAGTTAAATCTGCAGAAAAACAAAAGACTATTGAACAATGTTGGAACCTGCCATCACTCCTAAACTGACTGAACTCACCCTTTTTTTGCCATATTTCTCCTTAATGTTATTCTCTTAAATCATCATTTAGTGACATGAGAAATGTTTCCCTCGCCGCTGTCGCCAACTACTTGTTCACAATGGGACCTGAAAAGTACTTTGAGAGAACTTCTTTTGTGATTTGATGCTACAGAAGTAAATTGAGTTTTATTATTCACAGCAACTCTCCATTAAACTGAAGGTGATCTACAGCCAGGTTCACATCATATGAGTTGTTTGCTAAGTTTTTGCTGTAAGTTTTCACATAATCTTCAAGAAGATTGTTCGATAACTGACTGAGGGTTTTAAATACTGTGCATTGACAGAATTACATTAAATTCATTAGATTAGAGCTTAATTACTTTAAAGGATCAATACTGGCTGATGTGAGGCGTCCATGTTTGCTTGGTTTTCAGTCACGTCCATATTTGGTCGAGTCGGACATATATGGGCTTTCAGGGAAATCAGTATCCCAGTCATAATTACGATAAAGAGAGTTCACCAAATTAAATTAAATGTTAATGCAGGAAACAGACCAAAATATATGGTTCATACTCTAAATTCCTCAAAAACATACATGTAAAGTCTCCAGCAGATTAACAGGCAAATATTGGGTCAGCTCCTTCTCGGTAATTTTGATACAATGGGGTCGATAGAGGATAAAGGGATGATGGTCGACAGGCCATTCGGGATGCTAGGCTTCTTACGGCAGTCAAGACAGGTGCGCCAAGATCTCTGACTGACAGCCGAGCATGTGGGGGCATAGACGAACAGGCCCCTCTTCCAGATTAACTTTCTGCTGCTCAAGCCTCAGAGATTGATCTGTACCAATGATGGCACGGCCTTGGTGTGGGTATTGTAAAAAGAGATTGGATCTATTCATTCAAGGAAAGAGCTCCCAGGGTTGCGGGGGAGAGAGCACGATGAAAAAAAAAATAATATGCCATTTTTTTAAAATCACTTACAACCATTGTCTGGGATGTGTTCAGTAGTTCAGGCAGGAGAGGAAGCCATTTCATGTTCCACACACCCTTGAATCATGCATGTCTGCGGCTGAGCTCTGCATCCTCTCTGCTGCATGGATGCTTTCAGAAATTAATCCGTCCTCCTCCAGCTGTATTAACATTTAGTTGGACATGAGTTTTCAGTGTTTTTAATATGTGGTCATGTTAAATCTCAGGGGGTTTGTTAGCTCTGAGTCTGACTCGCTCTGATTGGCTCCAGAGCATCAAATATCCTCACTGTATTAAACCAAATGCACAATATTGTTAATTGTAAGTGAGTCTGTAGTTATATGATTGTCTTCGGAATAGTTCAACATTTAAAGAAATTAACTTATTAATTAAAGAGGAATCCCATCTGTCTTCAAGAGAAGTGAAATGTCTTCAAGAACCTACACCAAGTCCAGTGGCCTTTGATTCAACTTGCACTTGAATATCTGTCTTCAAAGTTCAAACATCCACCAACACATCTTACTAATTATCATGCATCTCGTTTGGTTAATCCAGACAAAAACTGAAATGTAAAAACAACAAATTGTGGTTTTTAGGTGTGTTTTTAAACTTTGACCAGAACTAGGATGTTTAAGTAAAGAGAGAAGGTAACTCACTGACTAAATACCAGGAGGGGAGGGTCACATTTGAAACTAATCAATGATCCCAAATGTGGGAAAAACACAAAGGCAGGAAGTAAAGGCAACCAAAGCACACACACACCTGTGGACATAACTAGCCATTACTAAATAAACAGACATGAGAATGGTGTCAAAATTCTTATTTAACTCTTTCCCAAAATGTGGAAGAGCAAGTTTCGTCTTTACAGTTTCTTTCTATCAAAAGTTAATGTAAGCAAGAAAACAGTATTTTGCATTGGATGCAGTAGGAAAGAAGTTGACAGTGACCTGCTAAAAGCTACAAGTATGACTGCAGGCTGTGAACCTTACTGTCTCTGACATGAAGGGGCGAACAGCAGGGACGGCGTCGCCTTCATTACGCTCAGCTACCGCAGCAGGTCAGCCCGCTCTGCATTAGGACAGATTGAAGCGGTCTCTGAATGTGGACATCAGCTGTTTCTAAATGCTGTCACTCAGCAACTATCCTATCAAAATCAACTTCCTGCCTTTGTGTAACACTGTATAGAGATGTGCACATTTAAATGCAACTTGTCCTGACTTCTTAATTTTTAATGGCCTAAAATTAAATCAATTAGACATTCATGAGAGATTCAGATGTATTCCCCAGGCAAATGATTCAGTTATGTTCTGTAAATGAGGCGTGACTGACCTTTAAAAGGGAACTATTCATAGTTCAGTTTCCACAATTGCCTCCATGCTTCAGCTAATCTATTTTGCATATCCTGATGTATCGAATGGGGCTTATAATATCAGAACATTTCAGACAGGGTGAGGTAACAACACAGTCTGAAGACTAATTACTGCCCTATAATGTTAAAAACAGGATTAGAGAATATAATAATATATGACTTTTACGACCTCAATCAAACAAAATACAAATGCTTGACTGACGACTAATCATTTCATCACCGATTAAAAAAAAAACATTTTGTATTTGGGTGAAACACTGTAGATTGAGTGTGTTAAACAGCTAATCTGATCACAATCTTGATTTGTTTTGCTAAATTACTTCTCTTCACTGATTAATTAAAAGGAAGCACAACACAGATGGATCGTCTGCTGAAAGACACAAAGCTTCATTTCAAATTCTACTGGAGAAAAGTTTCCACAGTAACTGAATACGTCATCCTGAAATGGGGAGATGGGCATGAAATGATAGAACAAAGTGATATACAGCCTATATTGTATGATATTGTGACAGTGATGAATGATTCGTCCAACTTTTAAGGCACTTAAAGTCGTACTGAAATCAACTTTAGTCGTCCCTTTGCAATAAAAATATGTCATTTTTTTCTTGTTTTTTTTCTTATCATGGAATAAAAAGGGTTTTTGAGTAATGCTGCTTTTCTGTCTCGGCAACTGGAGGGAACGAGTTTGAAGCCGTGGACAGACAGCGTGTTGTTAACGCCGGCATTGAAGAGTCGGACTGACATAAAGACACATACATACGGGGTCTTCTGATAAGCCAAGACAAGAAACAGTTGTATAAACTAAACTACAAGTTTTATCCTGGGGCAGTCTCCACAGTGCACGCTCGCATCGCATCCTTCAGATACTTCACTTTCTGTTGGCTTTATCTCTCATGATATTTATATTCTTGCATTTTGTATTTTTCACTTTCACACTATGTTACAACTTATTGTAAGACTTTTATTGTGAAGGGAAACCCGTTTTTAACTGTGCGTATGATAATAAAGACTTTGACTGTTGCATATGCTTGAAAATGCTTTGCCTCTAATCCAAGATTCAATTCAATTCAATTTTATTTGTATAGCGCCAAATCACAACAAAAGTTATCTCAAGGCACTTTACATACAGAGCAGGTCAAGAGACCCAACAACATATAGAGACCCAACAGTTCCCATCATGAGCAAGCGAGAGTCCCAGGCTTTAACCTCTGTGGGGTATCTATGAGTTTCTATAATCAAGTCCAGCTGCTATAGATTCAACCATCCTTGGTTAACCATGATCTGGATGACTGAGACGCTTCGCAGTCAGTTAACCAATGAATTGAATTCTGAAGTCAAAAAATCACTTTTCAGAATCGTGTGCACAGAAGTTTTGAAGCTGATCAGAAAAGTCCTCACTGCTAGTTTTCATCTTCCTGACCTGCAGGTGAGATAAAAACAACCTTTTCCCTGTCACACATTTTTCATAATCATAATCAATAGGCCAAGAATAGTAGTGGAAGGTGAGACATGTCGATCCATCTTCCTCAATCATCTGTTTCTCCGTTCCCCTCGGGGTCGATACCACTCCCTTTAGAGGCAACAATAAAGTTATTCAGACTTCCCCCGGGGAGTAACAGCATGGAGCTGAGGTGCTGGAAGGAAGCTAATGAATGTATTTGTCATATCTCTAATGGCTCACTATATCACCACAGCACCTTGGCTGGAGATTTATGGTAATCATGACTGCAGAAAAGTGAACGTGTTCTGTCTTAGGATTTTTAGTTTCTGTGTACCGGGCTGCGCTGATGAGACACCTGGGGAGAACTTTAAATTGACGGCGCCAGAGTTTGTTTTTTTTTCTTCTTCTTCTCCTGAGCCAAAAACTTGTGAAAACGTTGACAGCGTGCCACAGTAAATGATGGCCTAAACACACAGAGTTGGGAAGTTGGTATTCACATCAGCACGAGTGCAGCGATGGCAAACTAATGATGAGTCAGCTCTACTATTGATTAGGGCCGACTTATTTTATTCCCCCGAGGGCCACATGAGCCCACACACCCGGACCAACAACATCAGCTCGAGCTGTGCCGAGACGTCTTTACCGATACCAACTCCACAAACTTTATTTTACTTTGCTGTCCCTTTTTTTTTTTTTGCAAATCTAATCCACCAGCAGAGCTTCATCTTCTTCCATTAACTCCCAAGTGAGTTCATTTTCAGACTTTTTTTTTTTTTTTTATCTACAGTATGCACTCAAAATGCAAATGACCAAGCGTCTCGGGTTCAGGCGAGCTCAGAGCCCGACTGAGCGAGACGACGAAGACAAACGTTCGGTTCGCGAGAAATGCAGAGATTGATTGAGAAATTAAAAGTAATTAGTCCACAAATTAATATTTCCCGCTGCTCCCCGCTGTGATCAATTTGCCACAAATGACCGAGGAGATAAGTTATTCTTCACTTGTTGATCAGCTCCGGTGGGAGTGTTGAAGTGTGAACAACAGAAGTCAAAGCCGGCAGCATATTTCGTCTCTCTGTTTTATGGAGTTTCACGAGTACATTTTGTGTGTTATGAATAATAGCGTGTGGGTGCGAGAGAGAGGAGAGAGAGTAATATTTGTTCGAGATCTCTCAAGGGCGACTCCTGCAGCTTCTATGGAGACGAGAACACGCGCGCACGAGGCGGGGAGACGCGGGCTGGTTGCACGGCTCTGATGCACTTTAAAAGCGCACTTGATCAGCGATTCCTTCTATGAGCCCACACATCCCTCAGACTTCAAACGCACCTCCTGAAGGTTAGGGGCAAAGTGAGTGAGGAGACGACGGAGGGAGGCTCCAGCTGAGATGCCTCACTTTGTTGACGTAAGACATTAAGCGGGGGTATTTTCATAAACCTGCTGCCCTCATGTGGTTGGTTGTGGGTCGCTGGCGGGACAGGAACATTCTCATGGAACATGGAACTTTGACCAAGTTCTCAGAAATAGAACCGATCGCCTGCTACATGCTGCAGAGTGGTGGAAAAACAAAATGGCCTTTCACTGTAAACCACCCACAGTAAGGGATCAATTACCGACAAATGACTGCTGATTCCTGCCTTCTCAGGGAAAACACCATGATTAGGCTAATTTAGGAAACAGCTGAGCTTTTGTTTAGGACAGACTTTATCGACTGGCATGTTCCTCTCCAAGCTGTCCGGCTCTAAAACACTGTGTAAGGTTGGGTCCACTCACTGTAAATACCAATACAGCTGGCTGACTCCTAAATTTACATCACTGTGCTTCTGTCAATAAAAACAATGAGGCCTGTTTTATGGCACATTAGTACAAATCCATAATTGATTTGTAAAATCCAGCTATACAGTCCATCCTCATACGTACAACGGGCAACGGAAAATTAAACATTTGAAAGAGCTGAAATTCTGAAATTGTTCAAAAAAAAGTTTTAGTTTAGTAGAAGTGAAGTTGAAGTTTGAACCGAAGTTGAAGCCCTGAAAGCAGGTGAAGTAAATTGCGTATGAACAGTGGGAGTTGTGTTACTCTTAAGAGCTGAAGAACACTTTTTGTTCAGAAGAGAAGACCTGAGACTTGAAAGGGTTTGAAGTGTCAGTTGGAGGATCATCACCGAAAGAGTAACTCTCGGTTAAAGAGTAAGACATGAAAGCAGCGATACTGTCAATGTGTGAATGCTGAAAGTAGTTGAAATGTCATTTTTAGGCATGAAAGCAGTTAAAGGGTCAATTAATGTCAACGAATGATTATTTTCATCATTGATTAATTTGACCATTATTTTCTTGATTAATTGTTTGGCCTCATGCACAAAATCACAATGTCAAAGATGTATATTAGTGCCATCAAAACAAAAAAAAATATTTCAATTTACTATCATGTTAAGACAAAGATCAGCACCAAAATTTCACTTATAAGAAAATGTCTTGTTCTGCTTGTTCCAACTAAATCCAGCTATATAGTTCATGACAGTACAGTGCAAAAGTCCAGCCAAGTTTTACTTTACTCTATCTACTATTTGCAGACTCTGCATCCAAGAATATGACAAAAAAAAGAAGGAGCAAAAGGAAAAGCAGAGGTTTCACAGAACTGAGCAAACAATCTTCAAAAAAGCATAATTCCAGTGTTGCAAAATGTGCTCGCCGGCTCGAACCCTGTGCTTCCTTTCATGCTTTTCCTGTCTCACGTCGACTGTCTCATAGTGCATCAGACCATTGTGCTGCTCAACACTTACAGATGAAGCCGCCGTCATCTATATGACAAGCTGTCTGAATTTGTCTGAACAAGGTCTGAATGCACAGTGATTGAATGCTGAATGGGTATTCAGCATTCAGCACCTTTTTTCCTGTTACTGTATACGTGAATCTCTCTCTCTCTCTCTCTCTCACTCGCTCTCACACAGTGGACGTTAACAAATCAAACTTGCACAATTTCTGTCCTTTTGGCTCATACTTCGACAGCAACTTTGTCTCTCATCCAGACGTTTATTTTGTGCCTGCTCTTGTGACTCCATCCTTGAACCATGCCCCCAATTAAACTTATGACCCAATCTGCCTCACTGGCTCACAAGCTAAAAAAAAAAAAAGGGACTTAAAAAGAATTAAATTCTGTGACTCAAAAAAAAAAAGAGTCAGACATATATTGCCTCGAGGAAAACCACACATCAGTCTCACAACAGGATTAACAGCTGAACAAGTTTTCTGTGCAAACCGCAACTTCACAACAAGAAGAAAGAGTTCTCATTTATTCCCAGCATGAAAAACACTAATCACAATATTTCACATCATTGGCCACGATGGAACATTTAGTATCATTGCAGCATCCGTTTGCACCAGATGTCAACATTATCATAACTTAAATTTCAAGATTGAACACCTGATCATCTCTCCTAATTACCATCAGTTTTTTTATGAAGCTGGATTAAAAGGTCACTTTAGAATCATCAGTCAGACCTGCTGTAAGAAATACAGCTTTGCAGTTCGCTCAAGAAGCTCGAAATTCAATGAAATGCTTGAATAATTTTGGTCTTTGTCATCGTTAGAAATTGCAACACTTTTCACTTGATCACTCAGAAATTCCCACTTTAACTTTACTTCTATTATTTTAGATACTCAGTGTCAACCATTTGCACCTTTTTATGTGGAAAAGTACTGTTGTGATGTTCTTACTCTAATGCATAAGTGATGGGTTAATGGCACTAACCTGTAATCTGATCTTCAGAGAATGTGCTTCTCTCATGATACAACCCTGATTCCACAAAAGTTGGGACGCTGTGCGAAACAAAAATAAAACAGAATGTGATCACTTGTTAATCCTTCCACACATATACTCCAAACAAAACAGCACAAAGACAATATATTTAATGTTTGACCTCATTAACTTCACTGATTTTTGTAAACATCTGCTCATTCTGAATTTGATGGCAGCAGCATGTTTCAAACAAAGTTGGGACAGGAGCAACAAAAGACTGAAAGTTGTGGACTGATCCAAAAACAGCTGTTTGGATCATTCCACAGGTAAACAGGTTGATTGGTAACAGGTGATAGTATCATGATTGAGTATGAGTAATACTTAAACACCCTATATATCTAGATCATCATGCTTAAATGAAGGCACCAGGCTACAGTGACTCTTTTTGTTTTTATATCATATGGAGGTTTCTTGTTATAACAGTCTGCTTTAATGAGATATGGCTTTGTGAAATAACGAGATTGTTTTGAAATATAATCAAAGATAAAGTAATACGTTATAATGATAAGAAAAAAGAAAACAGAGTGAAAACAGAATAATTTGGTATCTAGTATTATTTGTCTGTCTTGGCACAACATGAATGGGATCCTGTAAAAATGAGGACAGTTTGTTATTAGAAGGAGAAACTGAGCAAATATATCCCGCCATGGCGGCAGCGATGGATTATCACTGGATTAGTTTAGTTTAGATTAGATCAGTTTGATGCTGAAGAAAACTTAAAATCGTGTTGATTCTCAGGCAAGTTTAGGAGTTAGAAGGAACTTACTTTTCCTATCATTTCTAACATTCAGTCCTGTTGGATAATGACATCCAAAGGAGGTGTAAATCTAAAAGGATCACGTCTGTGTTCAGATGTGACTGAGTTAATCACTTAGCGAAGGGTTACCATCCGGCAGGAGAACACTTTTCCGTCAATTAGATTATGAAAGAAACATGCAGAGAGAGAGCTTTGATATTATCACAGTCATAATAGAAGAACCTTTCACACTCTTCTCTTCGCTCTTATATCACCGGGGATTCGCCGCTACATCGATCACCTGCTGTGCACACCACCAGGTGAGCCTGACCATGAAATCTTTCATCTAAAAACAGTGTTGCAGCACCTGATTTATAACATGCCAGCAAAAAAAAGGATTATCTGTCTTTTACAGCATATGTTCATGTTTCATATTTTGGGCAAAAATCTGCAATATACTGTGCATTGTTGGAGTTTATACTGTGAAGTAAAGCAATGTGAGTTGGGCAGCTTTCTGTTAATTAAAGTCTGAACATATAATAATTCAGGCTGAAGCAGTAAATTAATTACTATTATATTTGCATGTATAATGTATAAAGGTCACATTCACATCGCTTTCCTTTCGTGGCTGCTGCACGGCTTATTTAGGTTTCCTTAACGCAGTCAAGCTGACATTTCATTAAACTTCATTAAATTCGCATTTCAGGCACTTAGCCGATAGACGTGATGGAGAGGTGTCAAATTAAAACAATAAGAGTCGCCGAAAAGTCAACAATTAATTTTCAACAGTTCCAGAAGAATGGCTTTTTGCCACGGTGGACACGTTAATGAGTGGAACAGCTGTTCACTGATGTATGGCCTAACCCGACGGCTGACCTGGTCCCAAACTTGTCGATCACACTTCTCTGCTCCTGTCAGTCAGGGACATTTGCATCATACTGTCTCCTAAAGTATCTGTAATCCTACCAAACAACATGCACTCAAATACTGCACTGACCATGTTTTTGTACTATGCTAAGTTTTATACAACTTTATGCTTATTCTCCACTAAACTGCAGAGGGAGATAATCATCAGTTAACGCATTGGTGTCTGACTCATTCTGTATAATTACAGCTTATTTAAGGGCATTGCTTGTTGACATTTGTTACTTTTTCTTGTCGGAATAGTTTGACATTTTGGGAGATATGCTCATTTCAGGTGATTAGCTTGGATTCGTGAAACAAATGGAAGGAGGGGGAAACAGCTAACCAGACTGTCTCTATTAAATAATCAACCTCCCAGCTTCTCTAAAGCTCAAACATGCTATATGTTTAAAATCAGAGACAAACAGAAATACAAAAGAGAAGAAGGGAAGACGTTACCTAGAGTCTTTAATTTAATCTAAGTGTAACCAGGTGGTAGATCTATTCAAAATAGTTTCATAGATTGATAGATGTACTTTATTTGTCCCAAAATGGGAAATTCTTTAAATGTTAATCCAAACATCCAAATGTTGTTTTCTTTTAAGGTGAGCATTGTTTAAGTGTATAAAGTCACACTGTGCTATTGTATTTTATTACTAGAGACATCATACATTACAGCTGTTAAATATGTGTTCAACAAGTTTTATTTCATGTCTTCGGTTGATTGTCAGAGCTCACTGCTGCGTTTTGTTTTCATTATTTTGCTTTTAAATCATTTACGTGTTAAAAACTGACAAACAGCACAAGCTGCTCCCCGAAAGGATTCAGTAGGCAAATGTTAAAATGACTTGTTGGAAATGTGATTCACAATAAAAGGAGTGATACCAGATCTACAATCAAGTCCAGCTGCCAGTGATTCAATTACAATTTGAGGATTCCCAAAAGCAATTGTGCCAAGTGTGGGCATCTAATTCCAAGAGCTATATAAGCTGATTCCTGAGTTGCATCATTCCTCTTTCTCTGGAAGAAGCAAATGTATTTCTCTAAATTTAGAAAGAGGAAATAAAACAGTCTACTTCGTACAAATAAAGAAAATGTTGACTTTATAACGAACATAATGAAGCCCTGCAGGATCTAGTCGGACCAATCGCATGTTAGCAAATTCTTCCTCCTATGTGGTTTGAATGCACAGAAGCCAATAATGAATGTAATTTTAACTTGAGGATACAATTATTGATGTTAAGTAAAACCTTCTTACAGCAGTCTTGCTTTACTGTAGTTATACTGAAGCTCTAAATTCTTCCATCACTGCTCACATTTTTGTGTGTGTCACACACAAATTACAAATGGTTGTTAGAATATTGAAGAATATTATGTGTTTTAACATCATCTAATCACCATGTTGGTAAATGGTCCGTATTCATAGAGCACTTTTCTAGTCTATCGACCACTCAAAGCTCTTTACGCCACAGGCCACATTCACCTATTACACACACATTATTAGAGTGATTGCAGAGGATGTATGCAAGGTGACAACCTGCTTTCTATTGATTTCTATGCTGATTCTCACTTAATAATTGGTTTTAGTCGTGATGACACAGATAACACATCCTGCTCTCAGATAGCTCTTTTCAGTATTCAGCAGTACACACAGCGGTCATATTTCACAGCCTGTTACAGTGCGACTTGCTCGCTCTCCCACAGCGACACTATTCATGCTCATCAACTTCATCCAGATGACCATATGGGCAGGAGAGGAGCATGAGATCCACACCAGAGAATTCATTAGCAGGCCCGGATTGCACGGTGCCATCATCCCTCTGTTTCTTTGAGGTAGCCAATGAAATTCAGACTGGTGGGTGGCCCGAGGCAATGACACCACTACTTGCGGCAGGAGAGCAGTAATTGGACGGCGTGTCAGATAAATCCAGGTTGAGACAAACCATTCAGCACAGTGTCGCCTTGGCCCCGATGCAAAGCTATCTCTGAGCCACTCCACTGACCTGCAGGAGCTTTTTCAGCTCTTCACTGGAGGTCAGTGGAGTTATTGCAGGAGCCAAAAGCCTTTCAACTCTCTGAATAACCCAAAATAACATGCAGTCACTTTAGGAGAAGCGAGAGAGGGCTGAAATATTTGAGAAATATATTCAAGAAATGCTGCACTTCATTTATAATTATGAAAATCTGGGCTCTTTTATTTGGATGTTGCAGTACAAATCAGCTGTGCAGAGCATGGAATATAAAGCATGTTTCATTTAGTCAGATACAAAATATAGTTCCTCTTCATCTACAGCTATAATTATCTTTTTCTCTCAAATTTATTTCTGCAAGAGGAATATTTTTTGCACTGAAACTGGAGAACAACATAACACTGTGATGTATGAAACAGACAAAGAAAATACTTGAATGCACAACAGCAAATGACTGAAAAGAATGTAAGTGATAATACATATGGTTTGAAAACATTTGTTTACATGCCACAGAAAAAAAAATTGAGGTGAGTGTGTTAAAGCAGCTACAAGGAACTTTTACTTTGTGTCGACTTTGGCGGCCCCTGTGGACAGAAGCGGTAGTGTTTTCCTGAATGGAGACTGCGTTTCCCATGAGCACCGCCGTCTCTTGACGTAAGCTCTTGAGCCGCTAACGTGCGTTTGTTTTGGAAAGCGAATGAAAGAAATAAAAACGGTTTTTCTTTCTTAAACATAGTTGTTTTCAGGATGAATATCGATGAGGTGACGATGTGAGATTAATTAAAATGACCTGTAATATGAAGAGTTTGAGAGTAATTTTGCTCTAAAGCTAAAGTTGTCAACGTTTCCTGCTAATGTGATTTCTTCATAATAAGTGATATAAAATAATAGGAGCCAGTTGTGTTACATTGATGTCCACTGATACTTTTATCTCACGAACTTTACTCAACCATTTTATGAATTAAACAGACGTATTACATACCTGCCTCTGATTCAGGGTCAGTTTTAAATCCTTTCACATCTCCATCTGTTGAATGAGGGACCAACGTTTTGCTTTCTGTCTCTATCAGTTTTCCTTTGTTTGTTCTTTCCTTTTTCTCTTTGCTGATCCAGTATCAGTCATAGCCAAAAAATAGAACATCCAGAACTAAATTCCCTGGATAAAATCTTCCTCCTGCTTCCTTTTAACTGTCATTCCTCACAGAGAAACTTTGTCTTGTCGTGTTTGTGAGAACACGTGATCATATCCGTATTCCGGCTTGGGTGACGTAAATCACTATGTCTGACTCCGACCAGGTGACAGGTGTTAAGAATAATTACAACCCTGATTCTAAAAAAAAAGTTGGGATGTTGTTTGAAATATCAATTAAACAGAATGTGACAATTTGCTGATCCCTTTCTCATTTACTCAATTGAAAAAAGTACAGAGACAATATATTTAATGTTTGACCATTTTTTGTAAATATCTGTAAATAAATGACTGTATAAAGGAGATTACTACATGAACACTTGGTAAAACTGTTGTCAGAAAATACAGTTCATTATCAAATTTTCACATTCAGTTTTTTTTTATATTTTACGCAGCATCCCAACTTTTGTTTTGAAGGTTGTATATAGAAGTAGCCAATCTTCTGGCTGATGGTCCAGTTTGCTTGTGTTGCTCATAAAGAGGCATCAGTATTAATTTGATGCTGTTTCTTAATCAGTTAAAAACTCCTTGTAGCTGCTTTAATGTAAACATTATAAAACACTACATCTAAAGTGCTTGAGTATTCATTACACATACAATCTGTACAAAATTATACAAGCCAGTCGGTCTAAGCAAAAATATCTTTCTTTTTCATATTTCAGATGAAGAAAGTTTTTTTTTTCAAGTGATGTGTCAGCCATGCTCCTGTTTGCAGCCAAAAGGCTTATATGATAAAAATGACCTGTTTCACTTTGGCATGTGACTCCAGGCTCATCTCTACTCTACAAAGCGATTTGGCTAGTGAAATTTTAAAAGTGGCCTTTCAATTGTGGAATGTGAAAAGTTACGTCACTGTCCTGCAGAGCAACGCCTTTACATCTGTGTTTCTGTACATTTACAGGTTCATGTTTTCCTCTGCACGGGCGAGATCTTGATGTCTTTTCTTCCGCCTGCCGTTCGTCTGTGTAGCGTGACGTCCTCGTCCTCTCCTGTCTGTTGCTTGGCAAAGTTGACAAACACCTGCACAGACAGACAAAATGATTCAGCATAACAAAGGCTGCAGTATATTTAAAATGTCAGGCTTATAAGAAGAAAGGAAACAGTTGTGTTTAAAGACAAGTACAACATATTTGAACATTTCATCTAATCTGAATTATATAAGACAGAAAGTTTGGCAGTTGTAAAGTTTTATTTTTATGAGTAACTGAACCTGGAAGATGGGTTTTGTTGTCTTATTTTGGCGGCATTATTGTTTCCTGAAATAATTAACAGCCAATCAAATCGATCGACCAATGATGCAACGTTAGAATCAGAGAAGAGGATGTGTTGACTGCTTTCATTTTTTTCACAAAATCTAATATTTATACATGAATAAATACTCAAATTTAATCAGAACAAATCTCTCTCACATCTATTGAACACAGGTTAACTCTTTGGTCACTTCTCCTCTTCTCATCGTCTTGGTTCATACACACCTGGTCCAGTGTTGTCTGGGAAACTGAGTAGTCTTCGATGCTGAGTCTCTCTTTATTGGCCACCACCAGCTGGAATATCCTGGCCAGCGAGGACGAGGCGATCTCGTACTGCAGCGTGTTGTAGTGCTTCTCCCTCTGGACGCAGCCGGGGAAGCAGCTCTCCATGAAGCTCTCCACGGGCTCCAGATCTGGGGACAAGCCCGCTTTAGCTGCCTTGATTTTCATGGTCACTACGTAGCCGTCACCAAATCTGGATCGAGGAAGCACAGTGTGGAGATATCAGACATTTTCAGCACATATTCAATTTCCTTATGCAACCCTGTTTCCAAAAAAGTAAAACATCAATAAAAACTATTCTTCTGGCTGTGGTTCCATTATACTTTATATCAACATCCACAACTCGTACTATGTTTGAAAATGCTACTATTTGTGTTGGCCAATAACATTTCAAACTTGTTGTACAACTTCAAATTGTCAGTATTTTCAAAATCTGTTCCCATAAAAAAAAAAATGCATTTTTGGAACATAATAAAAAATATTAAAATTAAATTTCTGTATCAGTGATGCTAAGAAACCTTGATTCATCACGTTTCCCACAAGGCTGAGAATCATGGTTAAATTCTGCCCAAACACTGTACAAGCCTGCTAAAATACAGAAAACCTCTTACTTGTATTTGAGATGCTGGATGGTGCCCAGACACTTGAAGGTCCCATTGACCATGATGGCCAGTCGAGTGCAGAGGGCCTCACACTCCTCCATACTGGTGGAAAACAACCATAATCCATCTTTATTTTTACTGCTGCTATTTCAAGTCTATGAGCAATAAATCTTAATTGCACAGATCTCTATGGTAAAATCAAGCAAATGCCAGTCCATTCGCGATTTCATCCTCAGTTGTTGGCAGAAGAGTTAAGTGTTTCTGGTCAGCTGCTACAGCAGATGTGTGCGTTCATTTCGTGATTAGACGTCGAACCTGTGTGATGTCAGAACCACGGCCCGGCCGTCCTGAATGACACTCATGATGGCGTTCCACAGGAAGCGTCGAGAGTGGGGGTCCATCCCCGTCGTGGGCTCATCCTAAACACAGCCACAAACAGACAACAAGCTTGACTCTCTGAGCACATAATTCCATATGAACAGAGACCAAATCCTTATCTCCATCAGCATATGGCAAAGATCTCAGAATTATGCCAGTTTGAATTGAACTGCACAGTTGCCTGCCAATGTATAAAACATTCGAGGCCAGGCTTGACTGAACCCATATGGCTTCCCATCTGGATCCATAGACCATTTCATTGATAAATCCCTGCATAAAACCCAAAAACCCAAACAATGGGCTCGTGAGCTCCCCGTCATTGGCTCACTCACCAGCAGCACCAGCGCTGGGCAGCCAATCATGGCGATGGCTGTGGAGAGTTTGCGCTTGTTGCCTCCGCTGTAGGTGCCTGCACAGCGGCCGGCGTACTCTGTCAGACCCAGCTTCTGGATGCCCCACTCTGCCACCTACAGGAGGAAAGGGAAACGTGCATTTAGTGGGCACATTCAACATTAGAGAACACAGAACAACAGTAAGGAGACAAATTAGCAAATCTACAGTCAAACAGCACTCACTCTGGGGATCTCAGACTCAGGTACCCCTCTGAGACGAGCATAGAGGTATAGATGCTCCCTGCCGGTCAGGAGCTCGTCGATGGCGTCAAACTGAGGGCAGTAGCCCATGTTCTGGTGCACGTCCAGAATCTCTGTCAGGATGCTGCAAGACAAAACCCAAGGCGCCACTCGGTGAGCCAGCAGAGCAAATAACAAAACATCAAACTACACTGAGTGGAGTCAGACTGATAAAGTCGAGAGAGAGCTGATTCATCTGAAGGCAATTATGTGAAAATAGTGCAAAATGACATTTAATCTTGTTGTCGGTTGAATTTTTGTGGAAATATTTTTCAAAATAATTATCATAAATTTCTACTTTTTAAGAAATACGTGATACTCTCATCTCTTTCGGCTTCAAAAAAAATCCTTCAAATTAAAGAATCTGAGATGGAAAAATGACTCTTTAATTGGATGAACCATCACACATTGGAGCTGTAACCTGTGAGGAAGGGTCACAAGTGCATCTTGCTGTATCTTAAGGTCAAAAAAAGGCTGGGAAGCGCTGTGATAGATGGCTGGTGTAAACAGCTGTTAACCCAGACTTTCATTAGTCTCAGTTTTAATAGAGTTTTAGTGTCCAACAACTGTAGAGTAAATGCAGTTTGAGGTGCGTATTCAGCCTGATGAGAACTCTGAGTGGAGTTGGCATGAAAATTGAATTTTTAACACATGAAATATCAGCACCAAAATCATTTTGCAGTGACGCCACAACAAACACTTGAAGCTTCAATAAACGCATTGTCGATCCAGTTTTCTATTTAGAGCAGCACATGGGTTGGTTTTATAGTCAGATAGTGTCATCAAATAGAATGATGTCAGGCTGACCTTCCCGTGTTCAAACTTTCTAACTCACTGGACTGTTTCCGGTCCTCTCCCATCCGGAACTGCGTGCAGGATAAAACCAAAAGCATTTTCCAAATACCATCTGATCTGGCCCTGAACGGAGTTTGTGTTCTATCGACCAGGGACGTTTTTGACTGATCTGTATGTACCTGTAACCAGCCACAGTCGCCTCCCCGGAGCTGACATCGGTGTCACCAGTCAGCATTTTGAAGGTCGTTGTCTTGCCGGCTCCATTAACTCCCAAGAGACCGAAGCACTAACAGCAGAAAAAAACACCATCAGAAGCACAATACGAGAACACAGCCTGCTGAAACACACTCACTAGTATAAGCAGCGACAACTTATATCCATTTGAAACTCTAACAATCTATTTAGCTTCAGAAAATGACTAGAAATGTCCTTGTACATGCAGCATTAATAAAGAACATTAGAACAGAAGTATAGCAACCACCCAGACAAGATGAGACCAGATATACAGTAATTATGCTTCATTATCCCTCATTATTCATCATGATGGTAAATGACAACTACTGCATATTATCTGCATCTGCATCTGTCTGCCTGGCAGCTTAATCAGTGCGTAGGCTTACTTGTTTGCTCAAGTAAAGGGAGCAAACTCAGGCAGTGTAAGCGAGAAAGGCGGAAGCAAATGAACTAAGTGACTTTACCTCTCCTGCAGGGACACCGACACAAATCCGGTCCACAGCTGCCCTCTTCCTGCCCACATACGTCTGTGCAGAGAAGGCAGGGAAACAAAAAGTCACTCCATTTGTGCAGTGCTATTTAAAACTAAAAGAAAAGAATTAAAAGTTTATGGGTAAAAAAAAAGCAACATGATAAACAATAAATTGCTCTAAAGCTGCCTGTTTACATTGGATTTAAAATCTAAAGAATCTAAAGAATAAAAACTGTAATATCCATCACCCGATATCTGAAAATAATTTATGGCAAAAAATACCTGAAAATACAGCCACTCGCTTCACATCATTTAAGCCTCTAACAGCCACTGAATTAGTAAATTGGTCCAGATGCCAACTCTCTTGGAGCTGATGGACTTTTTGCTCCAGAATGAATGATAAAAAATTATTATTCTCAGACGAGAAAAACATCCTTCTCTGCTCTCCCAACAATAACAGACTACTCTCCTTTGAGCAAAAATAGAAAATACACACTTATTTCATACAGTGTCTGAGAGCTAACCTTTCATAGGCTCATTCATTTCTACCTGAGCAAACAGACAACAACACCTTAATTATTTTATCAGCTAATGTTCATTAAGTTACACTTGAGCCAGGTCTGTCAGGGACGTGCTTATTTGTGAATTATGTCTTCTGCTTTGTTGTGATGTGCGTTGTCGCTTCCATGTTAGGCCTCATTTGTTTGGCGCTTCTGCTTTATTTGTGACAGCTGGAGACAGACAGGAAGAGACAGAGGAGACAGAGACGGGATGACAGGCAGCAAACGGCCTCGGGCTGGAATCGAACCCCGGCTGCTGCCGTGAGGACTCAGCCTTGATGCACGGCTCTACCTGATAAGCTACACCCTCGATTTTTAAGTTCATTTTGTTTATTTTTCTTATTCAGGTCAGGAGGGAACTGTAGTTAGAATTAATGAGGGCAGTCCTTGTATTTCAATGATATAGTTCTTTTGTATCCAGCACCTCTCTCATTGAGGTTTCGTACCTTCTTATTATTATTATTTGATATTTCATTCAGTGTTATATGAATGTGAATGAATAGGTGAATTAAAGCTGAACATGAGTTTAATTAAATTACATTTTAGAATGGCTGGGAATAAACCAAGGAGCATATCCCATACAGTGCTACAGTCTAAAGTACAATATGAAAGTCACAGACGTGGTCGGTGATTTTTACCTTTGAGAGGTCTCTGATCTGCAGGACGTCTGTCTTGCTCCCTCCCTCGTAAATCCTCTGCCTCTCTGCTGCCACGTCGTCATCGTCATCCTGTGTTAGAGTCTGTTTGTAGTCTGATAACCTGTAGGGTGGGAGAAAATCATCTGTGGAAAAGCACCCAATGCAAAAGAGCTGCACTTTGTCTGCTGATCGGCGAGTATGAGTTCTGACCCCATGTGAAAAAATATCTTCGGAAAGGTCAAGACAGTGGTGCAATAAAAGGCTGAGATGCTGTGTATGTGAACTTGTATGTCTCTTACCAGTGGTCCAAGAAGAAGCGGTACTGGATCAGAAGATTGAGGATAAAGTAGACGAAGCCTTCCACGGCCATGAAAGCAACATTTTTCCCTACAAAGTCCCACCGGAAAGGGTCCTGTGTGAACTCTTCACCTGAAAACAGAGACGAAGTTTTTACTGAAAATGAAACCTTTGCTCAGTCAGTACAAAATCAGCAATTTTTTAGGCATCAAAAACTGTAGAAAACATGCACTTTTGTAAAATTTGGTAAACATGACCATTGGAAAAACAATAATTCAAATGGCAGTATTTTCTAATTTCATCATTTTAAATATTTTAAGTGATATAAATTCTGCTACATATCATGAAATAAAGATCAAAAACTCATGGAACCATAAACATAGCACACTCACCAAATCTGGCATAAACATCCGTAACGGCCTGGTTCATGGCCATGTCGATCAGTCCTCGCCCCAGGCAGAAGTGAGGGAGCACCAGCAGGCATTTCTTTAGCCACTCATTGAACATCAGCAAAGACTGACAACACACACAAAACGCACACACACACACATACATTCACATTCAATTCGCACTTCACTCGAGAGCAGGATTCACACAACACTTCAACATATAGTGTGCAGTATACATATTAATAAATTAAACTAAAAGCTGTGACTCGTTTCTGAATATTCTTCATCTCGTCGTCATCTCAGCGTTTTGTTCTCACGCAACATTTGCATTATATCTTATAAATGTTCTGAAGGGCTCTGCACTCTGAGCTCATGCAAACAGGAGCAATTAACGCACTGAAAAAAAGCTGCTGTTCAAGGTGTCCATGCTGTACTCATTATTCAACTTTGAAAAGTTGTTGAAAACATCAGTCAGAGCAGAAAAACTTATTTGCATGTTCGGGTTCATCAGTGTCACATAAAACAGGAGCACATTAATCGTCTATTCTAATGATATATTTGATATGAAATCAGGCCACCCTCAGTTTTCTCTTGATTTGGGAAATTTTACAAAGCTTCGTGTGTTGAAAATTGAGGTCTATATGCTCTTACCCGATTGTTTTCAAAAAGCTCCAGGATGAAGGTGATGGCGCTGCTGTTGATGCCTATGAACAGGTTGATGCAGGACAGGGACACGTATGCAGTACTCGGGATGCTGAATATGTAGGACAGGGGATACATCATGGGCGTCACTGACCACCTGTAAGAGAAAAATGCGTTGTTTTATTCGCCTCCATTTCCTGTCACTTGTGCTTACACTATAACATTAACTCACCAACTTTTCATATCCTCCTTTTATGTTTTCATTTCGAAGTGAAAAACAAAATTGAACCGCATTAAACAAAACAAAGCCTCACCCATATAACAGAAGCAGAGTTACTAGTGCTGGCAGGTTGGATGGTGACGTGTAACACTTTTTGTCAAATGCCATGAAAATAAGAACCACCATTGCAGTGCTGAGAGAGTAGTTCACCTGGGAGAGAAATAAAGCAGGCACATGAGAAAATGAAAAAGATACACGTTCAGAACAATCCACAACATCTGTCAGTGGAGTTTATATCCACGAATATGACAAGCAAATAACACTTTAATAGCTTAATATGATTTGAAAGCTGTAAATCTTTAATCAATTTCAGCATTAAGAGGAAGCACATTTTACATATTGCACATACTGACTCCAACCCTGCTTGGCTTACCATGTCCCAGAAGAAGTTGGTCACCCAGTAAACTACAGGGCTGACCCCACTGACGAACTGCAGGTGCTTGGCCTTGGTCACACGCTCCTGGATGAGGTAGAGGACAAAGCTGGCGGGGATGAAGGACATGGCGAAAATAACACAGATCGCCACCACGGCGTCCACTGAAGTGGTCAACCTGCAGGAAGAAGCACAAACAGCCCATTGTACATTCTGCTCTAGGAATGTAACCCATGTAATGAAACATTAAATAAAAATGTGTAATTCATTTAACAGTATGTGCAACCTACTAGAGATGGTGCCATTATAGAAAAAGCTATTCTATATAAAAATACTTAAGGCTAAAGCCAGAAAACGCTAAGAATAAAATACATGTAGCCTCAAGGGGAACGTCCTTCCAAAGGGAGAAAAATTATATGTAAAGATTGTGTAAACTTGTCTCTTATAATGACCCAGATTAACGTTCAATAATTTATTTTAAAAAAAGGGAAACTGGTGCTAAAACGTCAGTAAGAGCAACAGATGTTGTAGCTGATGAACGGAGCAAAAATGAACATGAATGAATAATAATTCTAATTACAATAATGAATAATAATTTAAAAAAAAGAAAAGAAAATTCCAGACAATATATTTTTACACTAACCTTAGACAACACAACACTAAAAATATACTAAACTAAAATCATGTATATGAATGTATAGTCTGACTTTTAGATAACTGTAATGAGAAATTTTTGTCATACTGTAGATTTTCTTTTTCCTCTTCTTTTTTAAATTTTGTATTTAGTATTTCCATCCCTCATTAATTTCCCACCTCTCCTGCACAAGCTCTTGTTGACTAGTTGTTTACTTGATGTAGGTAAGAGTGTGTTTGTACGTACAGAAGTCGATGTGTTATGTTTTGTACTGATTTAAAGTCACACTCACACTGTGACTTCGGAAAGCTGCTCCTTGGTGAGGTTCAGAGGGTGGTTGATGGCGGTGATGCCAAACTCGACGGGTTTGGCGGACGGAGGCAGGAAGGCCCGCAGGATGGCGTTATTGGCCACATTCATGAAGGACACCATGGCGTGCCAGCCTTTGTTATTGTACCATACCTGACAGAGGAGGGCACAGCTAATTAAACAGCTTTCACAACCTTCTGACTTGATAATTGCAGCCCTGATGTACAACACAGCAAAAGCACCAGAGCAGTGATAATGAGTGTGTGTATCCCTCCCACACTTACCTTTATGTTGAATTCACTCTCCATGTATCGTAAGAATGGCCCAATCTCCCTCAGCGCGAGTCCAGAGTAGTAACCCTGTGAGAGAAAATGCTCATTATAATAAAGAGACTTGATGCACTTTACACACTGCGCTCATGAATAAAAGCAAAGTGAGTACCGCTGTGATGTTGAGCATTCGTCCCAGCTGGTGGAAAACACTCTGAATATCTTTGGGGTTGACGTCCAGGATGGGAAGCTGTCCTCCGACTGACAAACCTCCATATCTGAGGACGGAATATTTACACTCAGTATCCAGCATCGACTAAACAAGAGGGAGGCGAAGACGTTCATAGAGCAATAAAGTGCAAATTATTACCTTTGTTCATTCACCCAGTATTTGCTCTTCAAACTGTAAAATGAAATTCAGGATTTATTACAAAGCAATCGCAGCTTGTTTATAGCATTTCATAAAGCTTGAAGTTCTTTCATGTTTTTAAGGCTGTTTTCTCATGAATTCTTCTTGTCTGTATCACCATGTACTACATTTAAACCTACTTGGCTCTGATGAGACTGGGGTAGGTTTTCACCAGGTAGTCTGAGATGTTCTTGTCCGTCAGGTCCAGCATGGTGTCCCCCGAGGCCTCCACCCGCTGGCGAGGGGGCAGGCCTCCAGCTCCGGCGGGACAGATGGGCATCATGGTGAGCTTCTTACTGCTGCTGCACTGGCAGGAAGGAGACGGGTTCCTCTGGTTCCACTCGGGACTCTCTAAGATGTTGCTGACCTCGGGAGAGACGTCAGGAAGCTCCCACTCCGACGTGCTGTTGCTGCAGGGCATTCTGCAGGGAGACAAGCGGAGGAATGCAAAAAGGTCAGAATGAATCAACATGGAGATATAGTATGTTTGTATCTACTAACAGGTGCAGACTCTGTCATGTGGTGGAAGAAGTATTCAGATCATTTACTGAAGGAAAAATAGCAATACCACAGTGGAGAAATGCTCTTACAAGTAAATGTCCTGCATTCAAATTTTAATTCAAGCATTTGCATTAAACCACATTTAAAGTCCTAAGTATAAGCACTTGTTATGCAAAATGGACAATTTCAGAATATTAATAGAATATACTCAATTAGGGATGCATTCATATGTAAACATCACTAATGTCATAAAGGTGGAGCTAATTTTAACTGCTTCATAAACTGTCAGGTATCTTTATCTATCTATCTATTTGTCAATTAATTGTTGTTGAATATTACTAATATTTTGTATTAATCTGATTCTTTAAAAAGTAACTAAAGCTGTTAAATAAACGAAGTGGATTAAAAAGTATAAAGTAGCATAAATGTGTTTGTTTCTCATAGTACAAGTAAATGATTGATCCACATTGGTAATTGTTGTACATTCATTCTTCTCTGGGAGTAAATCTGATGCTGATGGATGAATTTAAAAACACACAAAAAGCTCTCATGGATGGGACTAATAACAGTAATAAAACTTGGACTACAGATCATAACTTTTGATAAATATATGGGCAATTATGTGACGCTTTAATGATGATGTGAGAGGATGTTCAGACTGTCATTGTCAGAAGAGTTTATTGTTCAAAGGTGACAGTTTAATTGAACATTCTTTGTGTGCCTGAACTGACATGTAGTTGTGTAATGGTCCAATCCTGACAGTCCAGATCGTCCTGATACTCACCCCAGTGGCTCTCCCTCCATGCAGCGTGTCCCCAGTCCTGGACTGTGCAGTAAACGCTCAGTGAATCGTTTCATTTTGGGGTCAAACGGCTGCTCGTTACTAAATAGGGATGATAAAATGAAAAGAAGTTTCATATGAGAAAAACAGTCAGAAACCTCATGTGTACATAACTGATGGTTTATCTGAGGTCTGACCTGAAGAAGGTGAACTGTTGTCCGTACATCCAGGGGGTCAGAGTCAGACTCGGATACTCTCCAAACGGAGGGACGATCATGGTGAAGATCAGAGCAATTAAGACAAAACTGGCAGGAAGGACGATCTGAAATCACCAAAAATTAAATTAAACAAATAGTGATGGAGGAAGTATTAAGATCCTTTACTCAAGTAAAAATATTTACACTGTAAAAATATTCTATTGTCACACAATGTTACCCAATTATAAATCACTTCTCAGAGCCCTCAGTCTGCAGTCCCATAATCTAACTGCCAACACTTCCTGTCAACACTGAGCCATGAATCACTGCGTCTCTGTACCTGTGCCAGGAAGTCCTTCTTGCTTCTGATGGCGTGGTGGAACCTCTTCACCAGCAGAGCGTGGAACTGCTTCAGGATCAGCGTGGTCCCCTTCACCTGCTGGGAGCCTTTTCCTGCGCTGCTGTCAGATGCACCGTGGGTAACGCCGTTCGTCTGCCTCATGCCGTTATGTTCTGCAAACAACAGGAAAGCATGAAGTGAAATAGGGCACATAAAATCTACACAGGACGAAGCATTTGCTAAAGAGGCAGGGGAAGGAGAAGCAGACTTGAGATCAGCCGATTACTGCTGAGAGGCCACGGAGCAAAGCAACTGAACCTGTTGATTTTTCAGCTGATAAATGTGAGTTTGTATTTGGATATAAAGCAGTGCTAGAAAAGAGCAAGCCAGCAGAAAAACTTTGCCAATAAAGAACAGTCGCATAATCCTGGCTTTGTTTTTAAAAGCAGAGTATTTAATCCAGATTTCATTTAAACTGCTTGGACGTCCAAATTTGTCAAACTTGTGACATAAATACTGCCATTAAATTGGTCACAGAGAAGCATTTTAATGTCAGAATACAACATTTTTCTGTGATGAATTCTCGCACATACTGATTGACTCATGTCTATTAGATTCAATAGAAAAAGCCTAAATTGGCAGAATTCTCCTGGCTCTCAAGTCTCTGACCTTCATCACCAACTGCGCTGTCGTTTTTTCTCCGCCGTACCATCCACTGCTCTAGAGGTGGGAGCACAGGGGTGAGACGCACACACACACACACAAACTAGAGGGTTAAAACTGACAAATGATGCACCACATCACAAATACTAGACAAGTTAAAGTTAGAGTTAAGGAGGTGAGTTATAGGGGATTCACAACAATAAAAGCATGATGAAAACATAAAGGTGTGAGGCGAACGGATTGACAACGCGTGAGAGAGACAGGGCAACGGGTCAGATATTCAATTCCAGGAAAGGCCATGAGGAATATCAGTGGTGGTATTTACCAGGAGTGGTGGCATTATTCGCTGCCTCTCCATCTGCAGTGACCTTTATGAATATCTGGGAAGAGAAAAAAAAGAACTTCCTTAAACTTTCAAAGCTGTTCACGCAGTTCAGTTTAGATGTTTTTCATTTTTCTTTATTAAACCTGAAGATCCTATATAACCAATAACCTGTTTGAAGATGCTCACACTCACTTACAGGAAATGTGTTTATTTCTTTATTTAGCATTTTATGTCTTTAACAGAACACAACAGTGGAGAGATGACAGGAAATGAGAAGAGATGTTTATCGCAGACATGGGAGCTCTTTAATAAATGGATCTATATTGGAAAATAATCTTATTGTAGCAGCAGATTCTTTCACATTTGTTAAGAAAACAAGACTTGAGGATACAGAAATAGAAAAAAAAATACTCGTAAAAATGGAGAGTTTTTGCAGTTTACATTAAGTGAGAGCAAATTGGAGTTGTCCACTGAACTATTATTCAAGAGGTGGTTGTTTCCTGCTATGGAATCATATCAGTTAAGATCTGAATTTTTGCTGAAAATAATGCAGGTACTTTCGTGTTGATGCTATCAGAATTTACTGAAAGTTTGAGGTTTAACATTAAATCCTAAACTCCCGAGTTGAGAGCTGTTAATGTTACGTCCTGGAAGCTCTTATTCACCATCTTTTTCATGTGGTGTAAACGCAGCACACTAGCTGTTGGCGACGTCAGGCCCTGTCCCTACCTCCTCCAGTGACGTATCAGAGATCCCGAAGCTGCTGAGGCCCATGTCAGCCAGCGTCTCCTCCAGCTCCCTGAACAGGCTGGCGTACGCTCGGTGTTTGAAGCCCTTGTTGGGGAGCAGGTAGGTCAGCTCCTGGCCTATGGTCTCGATCAGCTTGGCTTCGGGGACGTGGTGGTGGATGAGGCTGGTGATGCTGTCGATGTCACCTGGGAGGAAAACCATCAGTTATGGAGAGAGTTCCCAAAATAGCACAAAACAAGAGAGGAAGAGAAACTGCTAATTCTGCCAAAAACAAAAAACATACACTATTATTCAAGCACTAAAACAAAGGAGTACGTTTGTGCTTGAGTCACTGCATCTCAGGTGTCCTCAGGCAGAATTGGGAAGAAAAAGCACGAGGGTCAATATCACCACTAAATTATATATGTGAGATCTGTATCTGTTTTACAGCTTGGATTATCGGGAAAGTCGTGAGAATATTCGTACATACACATTCACAGAGGTTTATACTGCTCTACTTCACTGCCTTAAAGGCCCTGATTTTCTCAATCAACTTCCTGCTGTGAGTGATGAACAGTTTTTGGGAGATTTTTGTTTTTGTAATTTGTGATTTTTCTCCCTGGTTTTAGAGATGATGTCACAATCTTCAATGCACCAATCAGGATTCAGAAATATTTGAATTTGTGTTGCCAGAATAAATCAATAAAATTAGATAAAAACATACCCTCACACTCCCAATTAAGTTAAACTCAAATGACAAATGATGACAAAGGATGTTTTTTTCTGACATTGTTGCTTGTTTAATCATAATTATTAATATCAATGTTAATCCTTTTTGACATATATTCAATTGAAAACAGTACAAAGACAATAAATTTTATGTTTTTAACTTCATTAATTTGAGTAAATTTCTGCTTATTCTGATTCTGAATATGTGAAACCAAACCTAATTCCTTGGTAACTATCCCCGACTTTAACCCTCAGAACTACATGGCTGACCCCAACCTTCCCAATATCTCTCTTTTAACCTCACTTTAGTCTTAACCTCCAAACAGCTCTTAAAAGAAGTGAGGACGAGTCAAAATGTCCTCACTTTCAAAAATGCTCTCACTCACACGTCTAAATCTCAAGTTTTCCCTCAATAAGATGAAGGTATGAGAGAACACAAGCCGAGCAGGAGCAGCTCATGAGTATGCAGCTACAGTTAAATAAATATATTTACCATCCAGAACTCTGTCGAGATGCTGGGACTGGTTCTGAGACTGCTCTTTGTATCTGGTGCAGATGGAGCAGGAACAGGAGCAGTCTGACGCACAGTCGCAATCATTCTGCAGGAATGGGAAAGAGAAAGACAAGGACACCTCTAACAATTCAAAAAAACCCACTCCTGCCAGAAAACTGAAACTTTAATGGAAGAACAGCAGGTGCTCTCTTTTATGTGTCTGTGTTTGAAAACCATTATGAAAGAAGGAGCAGACCTGGGCTGATTCTGTGTGCAAGGTGAGCCTCACCTCCTTCTTCTTGAGATCCTTCATCCGGCGAACGAGCGTCAAATAGAAGCCGACTCCGAAGCAGTTCTTGAGGAAGAGGGGGGACCCGCAACAGTGGAGCTGACCTTTGGAGATGATGGCGATGCGGTCGCTCAGCAGGTCGGCCTCGTCCATGTGATGAGTGGACAGAATCACCGTCCGGCCTGCACAAGGGTCCAGCTTTTAATAAAGTGCTTTTTTATTGACAGGAACAAAAAAAAGTTATAACTTTCAAGTGTCTTTGCCGGCAGATTATTGATTTTATGTCTGCAATTTTTTGCTTTTGTTGTAGCTGCTCAGCTGAATTTTTCCGTTTGATCACTTCCCTACTTAATTCAAGTGCCGCAGGGGAGCTGTGTAGCTGCAAAGCATTTAGCTTCATTCTTCAGCGGCTTCAGTTTAGTGGTAAAAATTGCACCTCGGGGGGAAAACGTACATCTTAGAATGTGGATCTAAAAGAGTAAAATGTTGAGCATAACGGCTTAAATGAGACATTTTTTACCAGCTCTGTATTTCAGCAGGAGGTCCCAAATGGATCTCCGAGAATAGGGGTCCACTCCCGAGGTGGGTTCGTCCAAGATCACGACCTTCGACCCTCCGACAAACGCCATGGCCACTGACAGTTTCCTCTGCATGCCACCTGCAGAGTGTGTGAGAAGCAGCCGTTCAGAAACAGCGATGAAGGAATGAATTAACTTCCCCCTCTTTCACAACCAGGGAAGGACGAGTGGTGCACCTGAGAGGTTCTGAGCCTCGTCGTCCCTCTTGTGAGGCAGCCCAAGGTCCACCAGCATGTCCTCCACCTCCCTCTCCGCCTCCGCCTGAGTCCGACCCTTCAGCAGCGAGTAGAACAGGATGTGCTCCTCCACTGTGAGACTGGAACAAAAAAAACGGAAGCAATTATAAAGAAGTTTACAGACGAGTGTGAAATCGTTGTTTTGACAGCTTTTGGATGGTGTGAATGCTTTAAAAGGCGGGAAAGTGTGGATGGGGAAGTAAATCAGTAACTCTGGCTTTCAGCAGCTGCTGTCAAAGCCATGTTTTTGATTTTCACAGGATGTGCATTGATTTTAGCAAAGTCTGTTCCGCACATTAGTAACTTTTAACAAAGAAAAATCGACAAGTAATTTCAGTTTGCTATTCAGTATAAATAGCTCCTTTCTTGTCTTACTCCTTTCTGCTGTATATCCTTGAAACACTTTACGCGAGGTATTTGTTTCTTTTTACTTTAAACTGCAACTGACTCCCGTCCTGCCAGCTGCGTTTGTCATGTGACTCACTGTTTGAAGAGGATGTTGTACTGAGGACACATCCCCATGGAGGAGCGGATGATGTCGATGTCGGTCCGAATGTCTCTTCCATTGATGTAGGCTGTGCCGGATGTAGGAGGGAACAGGCCGGTCAGGATGGACCTGGAGCAGATACAACACCAACAGGGTCAACAAGAAGGGAGGGATCCACAAGAAGAATAATCTGATTCTCTATGTAGGAATATGGTTAAAAGGAATATGATTAAATTTGTCACGTTCCATTGGAAAACTATTGGCTGCTATAAAAATACTGCAAGGTATAATAATAAGGTATAATTTATAGATTCATGAACCTCTGAGCCAGTGTGAAACATCCTCTTTTAAGCTTGTTAAAATCAATTCAATTCTTATTAAATTATCTGAGTTGAAATCTTTTGAGACTGAAGCTTTACTCAACCCTGGAATTACAGAAATTTGTAGCTAGTCAATTGTGTTCTCAGCTCACATAGTGGTGGTTTTTCCAGCGCCGTTGTGCCCCAAGAAGGATGTGATCTGGCCCTCGTAGAAATTGATGTTGAGACAGTTGACAGCCGGACGCGAGCTTCCATCGAACACCTTCACCAGGTCCTCAATCTGCACCCCCATCAGCAGGCCCAATGGGTCGGCCTCAAAGAACAACTGGCCTGCAGCGGAAACAGAGGCAAAATGACTCCAGACTGAAGAATTAAGTGGATTTGGATCACATTCCACAAGCCACATTAAATTTACAGTCTACCCTAACAACAAAACTTGTTGATCACTTTTCTCAATTTTCATCAGTTTGGATGCATAACCCCACTACTCCTAGTCTCATGTCATATTTATATATATTGTGTACATAGGTGTATTACCCTGCCTGTCCACAAGATGTCCTCAGTGTGTTCCCAACATGGGTCCATTCATTATCTATTACCACTTATCCTTTTCAGGGTCGCTCGTCACCATTTCATCATCCAACCATTCACACTCACATTCACACCTACAACTTAGGGTCAGCAATTAATCTGCGTGTCTTTCGACTGTGGAAGGAGGCCGGTGCACCATGAGGAAACCACAAACTCCTCACCTTCCATCCCTGAGTCCTGACACTCCTCCTCCTGGTTCGGAGTGCCCTCTTGTTGTCTCAGCAGCTCCTTCTCTCGCTCCAGACGATCCCTCTTGCTTTGGTGCTTACAGGCTTTTCTGCTGGCTGAACCGTTACAGGCGTATGTCTCTGGTAGGGACCTGCTGTCGACGTCCTTCTGCATGTTGTCTGGTTCAGGTTTCTCAGGGTCTAAGGAGGACAGAACGCAGAGCAAATGTCTGGTTAGGATGTGTTTGGTAAAGTTTTTGTTGACTACACTGAAGGAGGACAGTGCGTGTATCTAACTCTCACTTCTCTCACTTAGTTTTTACATTAAATCTGATTAAAGTGACAAAGCTCTAGTCACATTTTAGACTTAGTGATACCAACCATGATTGTTCATTTCCGTGTGTGAGGATGCAGGACTACTCCAGTACGACGGCTGGAATGGGAAGTAGAATGGTCGACCAATGCCGTACTGTCCTGTGAGGGAGATATTTAATATGGTTCTCATGCAGTGAATGTGTAGTAGCAGTCATATACTGTGTCAAGTAAATCATACAGTATGCAAGCAGCCCAACCTGGGAAGACATTATCCAGATACCAGGCCAGGACGGCGTAGAGGACAGCATCAAACACCATCATGAGGATGGAGGTGAGGAAGGAGTAGGTGTCTTTCTCTAGCGGGCTGGTCTGGATGTTGTCCCACTGCAGACCCAAACCCTGCTCCTCATACCGCGACAGGTACTCAGTCCCGAAGCCGAAGGCCACTGGAGACAACAGGCTCTAGAGAAGCAACAAGATGCATCAATGATTAATTCACGTTACTGTGAAATTTAATGTCTCAAGATTCAATTTACCAGTGTCTGTGATGAAAACAGCTTTGCATATACTTGTGTAACATATGTATTGTTCTGTTCCTACATTTTCAGACAATGATATACATCAATCAAACTTCAACACTTTTGATGTTGAAGTTTCTAACAATGTTTTACAAAGTCTGATCTTGCTTTAAAAAATGAAATTTGATGTAATGCTCACTACGCTTGCAATGTTTGTGCTTAAACAGTATCTATGCCTTTTTTCTGTATTTTTAAAATGTGGGAAAAAAAGTAGACGTACAGCAGCCATCTTCATGTTCTTGGTGATGCGGTCCTGCCAGGCAAAGCAGAGGATGTGCGGCAGATAGAGGGTGAAGTAGATGATGCCGCTGCAGGCAGCTGCCAGGTTGGCCTTGTTGAAGAACACACTCATCAGGAAACACTGCATGATGGTGGCAACGGTGAACGTCAGCAGGAAAAAGAAGACGAGGACGGGGTTGCTGTAATTCAACACCTTTCCACCCTGAGAGGCAAAAAAAAAAAAAAAAAAGATATGTTTATGTTAAAGATGAAATTGTGCAATAAATGAGCTTTCCAAAATCAGCCACAAGAGGGAACCATTACACACAACAAATTATTCCCCCTCCAAACCAGAAACTAACAGCTGACCCTCTCTGTCAACACGGCCTCCGTCTCTCTCCCGCCCCCCCTCACCATGATGATGGAGGTGAGCAGCGCCGTGCTCGCAGTCATCATGATGAAGCTGTCGATGAAACACGTGTACCAAATGACTCCGTTGTTGACCCCCATGGCTTTGAGGGTCTCCTTGAGGCGCAGCTCCTTCTCCAGCACGATGCTCTTCACGGTCATGGACACAGAGTAGATCCAGGCCAGCACCATGAACAGAGGGAAGCAGCGGTTCAGTGTGATCATGAAGCTGGAGGAGGAGAGAGGAGTGAGAAACCTCATTAAGTCTTAAGTCTTCACGTATTGGCATTAACAAGTGAACTAGTGTGAAATAATAACACACTTTGTCATGAAAGCAATTCCATTAGTTGCGCAATCAATCAATCAACAAATCCAGTCAATGCAGTTAATCAGTGAGTTGGCAGGTCAATTAATCCATCTATTACTACATTATAGTTTCACATAGACAATTTCACAGAAAATAATTTTTGTCATCTACATAATAACTCAGCATTTAATGAATAAAATATCTGTCCTTAAGATTCAGATCAATTTCATAAAAATTGGCCAAAGTCTTTATTAGATTGAATAAAAGTAAAAAAAAAAGAAAAAAAAGCCAATAGCTGTTGATTTATCGATCAAATATCAGATATATCTATACACCTAATGAAGTCTGTTTACATCCAAATGACACCTAAATAAACCAGCTGTAAGTTAGACATTGATCATTAGACATTAATCAGGATTCAACATAATAAAAATGGCAGATAAAGCTGTTAAGCTGTGTAAATCATCCACCATGTGAACGATGTGCTGGTCCACAACTGGTTTACTCACAGGTCGTCCACGTAACATGGATACGGCATCTGCTGGATGTAGACCCCAAGCGGCCAGTCGTGGCCCGTGTGAAGCTTGATGATGCCGTGTTCGATCATGTCCTGCAGGTAGGCGAACCCTCCCCAGATGTACCTCTGGTCCTCCACGGGGTCCGCTCTGGGGCCGGGGTCCCAGTACCTGAGAGAGGAAGCAGAGATAGAGATAAAAAGTGGGCATAAGATCAGTCAGTTAAACAATTTATTTAATCTCAATCTGGGCCTCTATTTAAAACATAATAATAAAACATCCTGAAGCCAAAGTCTCCAAAGCCACACACACACCACATGTACACTGCTTTCACTTAAGCGGATGAGTCTGACGTAAAGCCTCTCACAATCTGATTACTCAATTGTGTAGCGGCAGGACTCTCACCGGGTCCATTACAGCCTGTTGGTGCTCTGTAAACAGCTGAAACTGCTCGTTCACCCCTGGGGATTCTGACACACTGTCTGTTTATGAGAGCCAGATCAAAGGGAAAGGAAAATGCATGTGAGAGCCTCACATGGGAAGATGAAAGCGCAGGTATTGAGTTAATATGGAACCAGCAAGAGACTTTGTAAAACACATCGAGGGCAGCATGAGAGGTTTTTCTTTTCCTCCTCTGAGGAATGTGACAAATCCATATAAATTGCCTCATTACGGTAACAACATGAAGAAATGAAGGAGGGTAGGTGTCAGGCTGATTTGGTAGTCTAAACATCACGGGTTGGATCCTTCTTATCCCCTGTGGGTGTGTACAGCTGGAATGACATATATTGGAAAGTACCTATATTTGGCCCTTTTTTTCACTGCTAATAAAACGTTTACACCCTAATTTCTTTGTGCCATAAATTAGCTTCCACCAATGGTTTGGAAAACAGAGCCCTCGAGGGACCGGGGTCTCCCTGTCCGTCCAAGGGGCTGCAAGATAAATCTGAGTGTTCACAGCACAATTGTAGGATTTCAATTATAGTAAAAAAAAGAAAAACATGTTCTGTTAGACAATTTTCAATTTTCTGATTTCTCTATTTGTTTCCTGTGAAGCACATGAGTTTTAGCTTTTCAGGTCTTAAACAATCTGAGAACAGAAGGAAAAAATCTTAGACATATGCAAAACTTGTGATTGGAAGTCAAAGGAGACACTTTGTTTTATCATGAAGGGTCATAAAATACAAAAAGTTTGGGCAGTCCTTGTAATAAAACCCCCCTCCACACATCTGCTGCTGACCTGTCCTTGATCTTGTTGGTCCGCTCCACGGCGTCGATGTCCATGCGGATCTTGTACTTGACGTGCGGGGGTACGCTTGTGGTCCAGGGGTACATGTCCATGAAGACCACGCCGGCCCAGAACTTGTTCTCCTCCAGCAGGTACAAGGCCTGATGGGTCATCTGGAACTCATCGGTGTAAGCCACGAACTTATCCAGATTGATGCACTGTAATCAGAGGAGAAACGAGCGTTTGATGTCGAGAAGTGCTTAGATTATATACAGTGTGTCTTCATCTATTATGAATGAAGTTTCAACTGCAATGTTCTTCCAGATGATCTGAACAAAGAATATGCTGTTTGTTAAAAATTGCATGAGGTCGCAGAAACCATCATGACGTGTGTGTGCGTGTGTGTGTGTGTGTCTAATTTGACTGTGTATAGGATTAGTTGCATGTGAAATCTGCTCTATATGGAAAATACTGATGGGCAGAGTTGGGTATTGAACCTCTGAAATACTACACAGCATATGAGTACTACTACTAACCATTATTATAAATACATATTAAATGAATCCCACTGTTAATGTACTTTATACTGAAGGAAATACTGGCAGAGTAATCAAAACCAACAGGATAAAAAATGAACTATTTGCTTGTGTTACATTAACACTGAAGCAGGTTTTGTGGAAAAACATGTTTATATTCTTCAAACTAGTGTTATAGGGTTTAAAAAGCTTTAGCTTGGAGTCTGCATGTAAACTCATATTTGTATTGTTTTGGTGCCAGAATAAAAATTCAAACTATACGCTGTCCTTGTATATTGTCTGTAGTTATGTGAATTTCCATTCTCTCTTTAAAGAACCATCTTTCAGTGAGGCGATCTGGTGACATGGGAAAATCTGAGGGACAGCATTCATTCTGCAGCGACTGACGCAAACACACACACATAATAAATGCTTGAAAGCGAATGCATGCACTCATACACGCACCAACATACACACATGTTCCTAAACATACATCTACACACTAACTATTGTGCACACACTCATATGCACACACACACTGTCTGTCCATGAAACACATGTAATTGCCATGTGAATCTCACATCCTACACACACACACACACACACAGCACTCTCTAACCCCCCACCCCCCCTTGTGTACACCGTGTCTAATATCTCCATTCACGTTACTGTACAATACCCCGAGAGTGCTCAAAGAAAGACGAGAGACCACTTCCCATTCATCTTTACGGGACCATACATTCACAGCACAACAATGTTCACTCAGAGATGGGCTGAGAAGAAAGACCCTCGCTGATACACATGTTCCAATGTGATTTCAGTGTGAGAAACATACCCCTGACAGAGTGAGGGGACCCGGCGCTAACTGCAGCAGTTATCCTATGGCCCAGCGCTGGCTGACAGCTATATCTAATTGGCTAAACCACCGGGGTTTGTTTGTGGGGCTCCGAAGGGGTCTCGGCGCTGAACTTGGAGACAAAGGACAGATTGAGATGCCTGCACTGATAGGGCTCTCTCCAAAACCGCAACCCCTGCCCCCTTTAAATCAGACGAGAGAGGAGAGAGGGAAGGCGTGAAGGATGGATAGAGTGATTTGCCCCTCTTTTATTTCGCAGACGCAAGGGTCTGTTTCAAAGCGGGGCCATACACTAAAACAGCATTGAGCTCATTGGGGGGGGTGACTCACTCCCACCTACACTCCACTTTATCACCGGCTCCACAATGGAAGCGAAGGAGGGGGGTGACAGGAGGCTTGTTCTCCCCACCTTTCAGCCGACTGGACGGCAGAGCGGCTCTATAGCCGCGCTAAGTGGCCTGCTCTGTTTCAAAGAGGCCTGGCTGCAATCTCCTGGGAGCAGACCTGGAAGACTGATGCACCTGTCTGCCCGACTGAGAGTCGGTCTTACAAATAGGCTGAACACCTCGTCCTGGGAACAACATTTGGCAAATAGTGACTGGGCCAAAGAGGAAAAACAGAGGAAGAAAAGCAGGGAGACTCTTACCTCTCCATACTGGTTGAACATGCGTATGATTTGGTCGGTGACGTTAAAAATGTTCCTCCAGTCAAAGCTGGGCATGCCCGGCTCCCTCCACCCCTCTGGGCCGTTGTACAGGAAGTTAAGAATGTCTTTGGTGGTAATGTTATTGTCTCCCAGACTGTCATCCATGAATTTCATCACTGTTGGGTTTCTCAGTGTGTCCTGCAGTGATTCAGACACAAGTAGAGTACAAGAGTTGCTGTATGCCATATACATATATTACACATGCAAGAACAAGTGGCATTTATTCGGCTGCATAGTATATTAAATGATATGCAAAATGCCCATAAATAATTGTGCTTTCAAGACTTAAACATTTCTTTCATAAATTAAATGCATGTTTTCTGGAAGCTGGTGGTGACAAACTCTCCATCCTGATTGCATGAGTCATTATAAGAACAACCAGGTAGCTGGATAGTTTGTCTACAGGCTTTAAATACAGAGACAAGATTCTTCTTTTCAGGGCTCAAAAGGATGTGAATGAACAAATCGTTCTTTTTACAGTCAAATTTCTGGCCCAAATTTGACTTAAATGCATTTAACTGCACTTGCACTACATTTCAAATACTTTCAAATGCACTGATGGTGTATACTATATGTATTGTGCTTAGGAATGTATTGAAAATTAATGTGTCCAGGTGCAAAAAATGGTGCATCTGTGTGCATGTGCAGTGTTCACACCCTGATCATGTTCATCTGGACGCTGTCGTGGAAGAAAACCCAGAGCTGTGGGCCCAGCTCCTCCCAGGCCTTGGCCATGTTCTGCAGCCTCTCCAACTCCTCGAATGTTGTGTTGGCCTGCGACACACACACACACACACAAATGAACACTATATCAAGTCAGTGCACACTGATGTTAACAGATGTTTCAATTGATGAACACCAGCATTGAAGAAGTGCTAAAAATATTCATATTAACTGACTACTGGATTATTTTACTCAAGATTGTTGACAGTTAACAGAAGTGAGATCCATGAAACCCGAACATTTAATTTATCTAAGTTCTAAACTAAAATACTCTTCTAACAGCATAGCTAATAAACAAGTGTACAGTCACATTAGATCATTTTCTTTTCTGGAGCCGGGTTGCTAAATTCTCATTAACCAAACTCCTCTTGAAATTGAGATGTGTTTTGTACCACTGAATGAGATGTGACAGACTGAAAAACATTCTGTGATTCCTTTCATTGCTGCGCCCTCACATTCAATTTATTGTTTAATTCTTCCCTCACACTGCACTAGATTGCCCCCCCCCCCTCCCATCCCTCCACCCTCCTCTGCTTCGGTAGTCAGCTCATTCCTGGGAAGGGTGGGGGTTTTGGACGCATATAAACAGATACTGAGGGTGGCGAAAGAAATGGAGAAGGAGAGGAAAAAGTGAGTTGAGCGAGAGGTGAGGGGTCGGGCTGGAGGTGGCCTCTCTTACACTCTTTAATATCTTGTGGACGGCAGGGGAGTCGGGGGTGTACAGGATCTTTCCCATCAGCAGGGGCTTGACTGAATTCCACACAATTTTGGTAACAGGGTTGGACTCCAGGGTTTGCATCAGGGCGTTGCAGAAAGGAGCTGAGGAAAGAAGACATGCACGGACGGGGAGTTTAGAGGAAGAAGAAAGAGAAAGAGAAGGAGAAAACGAAAGAGAATGAGAGATAAAGTAGCTTTCAGATTCTATAAATAAAGTTATTAACAGCGACTTAATTGGTCAAAATCTACCTATTCTAAACAGGTTTTAAATATAAAGTGCTGAAAACATGAGAAATATAAATACCCCAAAATGGCCCATTTGCAAACTGAATTTAATTATTTGATTGTGCTGCTGTTGGAGATTATTGTTCCACAATGCAGCTGCTCACAGCTGGAAAAAATGAAAATGAATTTGGATCATTCCAGAAACCCACAAACCCAAAAAACAAATCTTTGGAAACATTTCTCTCTGTGAAGTTTGGCAGTCATCTCCCAAAGCTACAGTTTCATTATGTATCATTTAAGTTCAGTTTTTATTTGCACAATTAACAAAACCATTAAACATAACAGACCCAGAATAAGGTTTAAAAAAATAGAAAAAAAACACTGACTAAACTAAAATTAGATTTGAATAAAACAATGAAGTTAAAATACATTATCATAATGTAGAAAATAACAAATAGTAACTATTGGTACAAATAAAGTAATATAAGATAGATAGATAGATAGATAGATAGATGTCTGTGTGTGTATTATTGTTCCTTAAGAGAACAGTGTACTATAAATCATACTGTTTCTATGGTATGCATTATGTACTGTATTAGTATATAGTAAATACCATATATACTACAGAACTGAGACGTTCACAGTTTGGTGCCTCTTCACTTACTGGCAGACTTGTCATAAACATAGTTGTGGCTCTTGGTGCCGTTGACCCCCAGAAACACCTTGTAGTTGTTGTCCTCGTACCAGTTGAAGGACAGGACCCTGGAGCCGCCCCCCTCCGGGTATCCACAGAACAGGCTCGACACGCTGGACATGAGCTGGGTGAATGAGGAGGGACCCCCGGCCTGAAACAGGGAGGACGCCGCCTTCAGGAGCTCCTGAGAACTGTCCCGCTGCATCAGCTGTGGAAGGCAAACAGAGGGAATTAACTACAAATCCTTTATTTCCAACAAACATAAATCATGTAGACTCACACCAGCTCTGAGGTACCCAGACTAGCTGTCATGTTAACTTTCATATTCTTTGACTCATGGTCATCATGTCGCCCACCAGGACCAAACATCATCCAACAAAATGGATGAATGTTGGTTTCAAGTATAAATAATTAGCCTTGAGCTATTTGATCTTTTGCCAGATCATTATTTACAAGATATAGATATTTATATCCTCCATATTCATTTATACTGTGTGAACATAAACCACGACTAGAAAACAATAGTTTGAAAGATAAGCAAACATGTTGGTCTCTCCTCACATGACGAGGAGCTGGAGGGTGGACTAAATATCCTCCTATTGAGAGAACGAAAATAGATTCATCCAAGAGCTGTATGTATCATTTCCTTTCTGAAAAAAAAAGAGAGTGGGCTGCCAATAATTAGAGTTTCATGGTTTCATTGGTGAGGATACTAACACACGATATAATCAGATAAAGAATGAAATCAAACTAAAATGTCTTCAGATCTGAGAGATTACTGTTTCAGATTTTCAGATGATCTCATCCTTCCAGAAAAGTTCAACCTTCATCTTTATGAGCCTTGATCATCACACAATGCTGACTTTGTTAGAACCTCGATTATCAAACTGGTTTCAGATTGAAAATGACTCATTGTCTCACACTCAGAGCGACATGTTACGTGTGAACGTGCACACGCACACACATGCTGAAACACACCCCTGATTTGTTTCGCTTTCACTCCCTCTTCCTCCCTCTTCTTATGTATCAATTCACACGAACACACGCTCGCCTCACTGAGGAAGGAGAGGTGGGTAATAAGAGCGTTTGGCTCGACTTTCTGTCACCACAGTGATACGAAGGTCCCACCTACAGGACGTGTCACCTCAAAGGAATGTCTCTCTCTCTCTCTCTCTTTCCCCCTCTACCCCCCCGTGTTTCCCTCACCCTGAATAAAGTGATGATGCACCGACCCCTGGGACATACAGTGAACGTGCCGACACACACAACACAATTCTTGCTCTGCTTTTGTCTTTCTGTGTGTGTGTGTGTGTGTATGTATGTGTGTGTGTATGTGTGTGTGTGTTCAGACAGGCTATTTAAAAACTATTGTATTCTATTATATTATGCTGTATTAAATGACTTTTCCATTTGTATTCTACTCTACTATTGTTACTTCTGTCTTTGGTCATTTCAGTTTGTTTTAATGACAAATACTTGGCCGACCTGTTTCTCAATATGTTTTTCCAAGTGTGAAATAAAGTTTATATGTATTAAATATATATGTTGTGTGTGTGCGTGTGTATCCTGTCTAATCTGATAATTTGAAATGACTGAAATCGGGCTGCAATGATTGTTTTCATTTTTGATTAATACGCCAGTTATTTTCTGAATTAATCATTTTGTCCATAACATGTCAGAAAATGCAGCAAAATACAATAAAGAAAAAAATAAAATAAAATATAATTCTCTTAACTTATCTTAAAATAGAGTGTTTTTGCTCAAAAAATGACTAAAATGATGAATCTGTTCAGAATGCACGTATGCAACTATCAGAATAGTTGCATACGTGCAGGAAGTTATATTGTCATATGTATTTGATGAAGACATATGTCATACATTTACATGCACATGTGAGACACAGTCTGCACATGCATGATCACACACTGCATGCATACACACAATAATGGACACACACCCATCATGTGAGCCTACAAACACATATCATCCCTTGTACAGTAGACCAGTAGTCTGTTAACACACATGCACACATGTTGAGCCTCCTCCTCTGTGAGCGACTCCCAAACAGCGAGCAGAGGAAGAGGCGAGTTTCCTGCAGGGCTAAAAATACTGGTTCCTCTGATCCTGCAGGACCGGGGAGAGGAGGAGAGGAGCAGGAGTGGAAGGGAGACAGACGAACTTTGGAGCACTTACAACTTGGATCTTCTCTGACGCCGACTTCAGAACCCGTCCCCAGAAGTGCAGGTCGATCCCCTCGGAGCTGCCGTCCATGACCTGAGGCATCTGGGGAGACAGTCACAAGACACATCTGTCCGGTGAACAATGTTCAAGCAGTGTTACCACAACTGGATGACTATAGATAAAATCAGTGATTGAAGACAGTTTGCTCTTTGTTGTGTTGTATGTTATGACCATTGCTGCTCTTTTAAAACCGTTTCCCGTGACATCCTTTGACAAACACACATTCATATCAAGAAACCAGTTTAACAGCAACCCTCAAGTGCTGAAAACTGAGAACTTCCAAGAAATGTTTGTCACTTTGGGGAAACCTTTTTTTCATTCTTTACTAAAACTTTACAGACAGTAGCAACTTGCTGAGGAAAACCCCATCACACTTTCCATTTGACCTTCCTTTTTTCTGGGTCTATAATCACGGAGGAACTGAACCTGTAGCACACTTGAAAACAATCAATTGCTTAACATGGAAACTTGCTCATTCCCCTAAACCTCCTTCACTGTTTTTTATCTTCTCGAGAAACCATTAGCGGTAGGTGTTAGAAAGCACCCGGGCCAGGGCAGAGTGCTGAGACCTACGGAAAAGACAAACACGCACACGCCATATCCTTCCTCTCGCATTCCTCGCGCTTGCATTTCAATGAACGAAGGAAGGCGGCGGTGACGGCGGGGGGGGGGGAAAAGAGGGAAAGCGAGGGAATAGGAAGGGAGGGTGTTGAGAGGTGAGAGGAGAAGGGAGCGTAACAAGGGGAGGAAAACTGTTACAAGGCAGAGGTCACTGTGGTAATGGGCTTTCAACTTAACACAGCTAATGGGTTAAACTCACATGAAGCTGTACTACTAATACGAACTAAGCACTACAGTACATATGTTCACAGAGGAGTCGACAAACTGTCATATTTCTGAGATATTCGCTGAAAATGTACATTTGCACAGTAAAGAAGTGGATAACAATAATGTATACATTGTTTTCAAAATGGTTTTGTGCACTTCATTTTCTGTTTTCTGCCAAAGTCAGAAAAGTTCAGAGTGGGCACGACTCAGCTGGAAAAATGTGCTGTCACTTCTGCCACTACTTCTGTGCAACACTTCAATCCAAACCTGATGGCAGTCGCTCGGCTGTCAGTCACATCTGATTAACACATGCTTAACAATAACTTGTCGTATTGCTGCTCTCCTCTCTTCACTGCTGTTGAAGCACAGTTCTATTAATGTGCAGTCATCTTTTTCAATACTTTTTAAAACGTTAATTAAGTTAAGGGAGGGAGAGAGTTGTTTATATTCTTATAATATATTTTATATGATATTTGATATCATATAAGCTCCAGCCCCATATAACCTTGCAAAGGAAGATAATGAAAGCAGATATAGATAATGGAGGGATGGATATTGCATTTAAAGAAATTTAAGAAATAGACAGAGAAAATAATCACAAAAGGGTTTTTTATTAGAGATGTACTAAAGGTGCTAAAAAAAGGTTCTAAATCAGCTAAACATTACCAAAAAGGTAAGATAAATAAATATTTTATTGGATCAAATTATTCATGCATCATTCTGTGCACCATTTTAAAGGTGCAGCTTCTAAACATAATACATAATAATGTACTAGTGTATTATATTTCATTAATCTACTTCTGCAAAGTGATAAGTAAATAAAGTTGTCAAATAAATGTGAAGTACAAATTTCCCTCTGAACTGTGGAGGAGTAGATGTACAAAGAATTAGGAAGTAAAAATATTAGTTAAATATAAGAAACTAAAAATTGCACAAATACAGTATTAATAATATTTTTCACCACTGAAAAAATATTAGGTCAGAGGGTATTTCTTGGAGTACTATGCTATATATTCAGATTATATTTATTTATTGTGTCATAATTGTTTAACTGAATTTATAATCAACATAATGAAATGATCAACCTGTGGACTGGCTGTACTTCCTTTATGTAACTCCTATTTGATTATGGATATATCATATCATGTCCAAACATCTACTCCCCTCCTCAACATCTGCTTCTCAAATATTCAGATTCCTAATATCTTTATCCAGTAAAAAAAGAGGTCAGGTGAGACTCTGTCACCCTGTCACGCTCTTTACTGCTTCAGTCCTCCAGCCCGGTTTTCCAGGGACCAGATAACCAGGTGTGCTGGCAGCTATGTTGCCTGAACCCTTTAGACTGGCACATGTTGGTAATGTATTTATACTAGACGCAGCTTCACGTCTTACAGAATACCTCAGAGTCTGTAGGCGGGGTCCAGCTAAGCCCATTAGAGAAACAGGCCAAGAGGGATAATGTCAGGCCAACAACCTGAGCCACTCACCTGACTCCCTCAGGCTGAACCTGAACACATATAGAAAACATGGGAGGGTGTCAAGGAAAAAAGTTTAAATATAGTACAGTTTGTCCAATCTGCTTTCTGTCAGTGCTGCTTTTATTTTCTTTATCATTCTGTTAATTATGCTGAGGCACATCAACTTCTGAAGGGGAGAATATTCCATAAATATATTAAAATACTTAACAAATAAAATGTCTTTTTCTTTCATTAATGGGAGAAGCAGTGACTCGTGGTTGTTCTGCCTCCTCCATGTTTCTTGCTTTCCGAAAATACATGTGTAAGAGGTTTGAAACGGAGCCCGTGGTTTATTCCGAGATCCAAACGAAGCCAGGGACTGAGCGAGGTCTGGCAGAGTCACCTGCGAGCTAGAATCAGCCGTTTGGCCTCACATGTAGTCCTGGCATCATCACACCGCTCCGCAGAGAACAATGAACTGAATCTGACATCACGCCACAGTTCACAACAAACATTCACTGTTGTGAGGACAGAGCAGCACAGACACATCTGCAATCATCAGGCCATTTTATAGCAGTCCAGAATGTTATAGCCAGACTAACCCATGGAAAAACAGAATGCAATCATTTGCAAACCAACTGTTTTTTGACATGTAATCTCCTTAATACAATCATGTGTTTGACAAAGTGTTGAACCTCTCTCCATCCTTTGCTTGTGAACAACTGAGTCTTTCCAGGATGAACTTTCATACCCAATCATGGTCCTATCACCTGTTACCAATAAACCAATGATCCAAACAAGTGTTTTTGGATCAGTCCACAACTTTGTGAAAGTTGTCTGTTGCTGCCATCAAATTCAAAATAAGCATAAAAAATCAATGAAGCTGAAGAGGTCAAACATTAAATACATTGTCTTTGTACTGTTTCCAATTGAGTATATACCAATAAGGAATTACAAAGTGTCCCAACTTTTTTGGACTCAGGGTTGTATATCACAGAGTCAAACCTGGCTAATGAAACTATTTCGCTATTGTGAAAAGCTAGATATATTGAAATCTGTGGCTGTTAAATGGTCAAAGTTGACAGAATGAACAGCTTGATTTAATCAGACAAAAGCCAGGTTTTATTAGATGTATTATACTGCATTTAACTGTCCACCTGCATTCTCTCTGCAAATATTTCAAATCTGCCTGGTTCCACAGTGCCTTAAAAAATATGAATGAATGACTGTCTTTCAGGTGATGTTTCATGCTTTTCTAGTCAACAAATCCCATTATAAAAGATCACAAACCATCAGGTGGTGGCTTTGGTTGTTTTATGAAATTATTGACAGTAAGAAATATAGAATAACCATCCTCATCCTTTACAGGGGTGTAATGGAAAAAAAATCAACCGCATGTTACCTTCAACAGCCTTAAAGCTGAACAGCCTTTCAACATCAATAAAATAACTGCCACATAATTGTCAATTCTGTGAAACAGATGAGACAATAAGACTGGCCTTCACTGCCCAGACAGGAAGAGGGACATCATTTTCCCAACAAATGCAGCCTTCGGAGGATCTCTCCGTGGAAATAATGACGAACGTGTCAATAAAAAAAACAGCGACCATAACCAAGCAAAAGAATAGAGGAGGAAACGATGGACGAAGGGACCAACATCCTGAATACATGAAGACGATAGAGGAAAGTTTTAGAAACGCTGACATAACAACTCACCAGTTTGAAGATCTTGAAGAAGTCCAGGTTGGCATACAGGATGTCCTCGATCTTCTGGAGCCTCTGCTGGCTCAGGGCACACATGGCGTTGCGGACCCCGTGGAGCCCCATGCGACTGGGGAAGATGATGAAGCGCTCCAGCAGGGCCTGGCTGCAGGCGATGTCCTTCAGCTGCAGGTCCGGGATTCCGAAGGCAAACTGGGGAATGTGAAGGAAAGGAAAAGGTAGGAATACTGGGTTCATGGTGGGATGTGTCTCGTCAAATATAACAGCAATGGCCTCTTAATATTTAATGTTTTGACTGTTCTCATCCCTCCAAACTGCACCTGCTCCAGTCGTATCCTTGCATTGACCAGCTGGTAGACGATAGAGTCCGAGAGGCCGGCGTCTCGTAAAAGGAAGGCCGTGAAAACCTCGTCATCCTTCAGAATATCGTCTATCTTCAGCCCACGGCCTAGAGGAGAAACCAAGAGCCCATACAGCGAAAGGTCAGACACACTGACCTGACCAGCACTGCTGACTACGCAGAGGAAATGATTCACAGCCAGATAGATTGGCAGGGATTTGATGTTTCAGGGAAACTCCAGTGAACAAGAGGATGTGCGTTTATACGTGAATCTTTGCCAATTTTGATTGAAGCAATTATCACGAATTTGGGTTTTCAGCCATTTCCTGGGTATTTCTCTCAGGTGTCTTTGTCGTCTTTACTTCCTGTTTTTGTGTTTTTAGTCACCTTTGAGACTGTTAATGATTTTCACCTGTGATCCTCCACTCCTCTGTCTGTTTGCCTCGTTCCTCATGTCAAGCATTCCAGCCCTGCCTCGTGTCATTCCTCATGTTCTCTCACTCTTTTCATATTTTCTCTTGTGTTTCCAAGAACTTTGCTTGTTTTTTGGAATTTTGATCGTATTTATGTTCGGGCCTGGTGAACACTTTTGTGCACGTGAACAACCACAATGATGTGAACATTACCAGGAGTAAAAGAAAACAAGAGTTTCTACGTCTGTGTAGCTGTCATATGATCTTATAATATGGACGAGTGGTTACCTCAACACTAATAGAAATGCATATTCACCAGTTGGAAATCAAACATCTGACATCTCTAATGGCAAAAAACTACTGCCAGTGTTAACAAACTTGTAAATAAAAATGAAACATTACAACAACAGAAAGAGGATGTGCAAACAAAAACACGACAAAAAGGATCATTAATGTAAAAGATCACAATGTTTCCTGTCAGGTAAAGATAAAAACTCATAATAAACTTTGTCCAACTTTGGTTTTAAATCTTGACCAGAAAGCTACAATCAAACATAGCTGTCTTTCTCTCTTCTGATTACACAGTTGGGGTGAAAAAAAATTGCTTCTACTAACTGTGTTACACTCAAGCGAAGAGCTACTGTCTGAACCATTTCTCACACTTGCCCTTTACCTGACAGCACAGATGGGTTGTTCCGCAGCGCGTCCATGAAGTTGGAGAAGGACGACACGTCGTGCCAGAGACGGCCAAACTGCTGGACGTCTGTCTCATTGAGAAGAAGCTCCTGGACGTCAACGTAGAACCGCGCCAATCTAGAAGCCACGAGTCACACAGAATTAATCTACTGTATTAATTATTCTTCAATATATTGAATGTCAATAAGTAGATTTGTAGGAATTGGTTTATGGGGTTTCTGCTTCAGTGTAAGTTCACAAGGTTTGAGTTTGCTGTGACCAGGCCTACATTGAGCTGTTGTAGTTGGAGACGACACCTGGAGTCTCGCCTCTGGTGGGGTATCTGAAGCAGGGGTTGTTGGCGTTGCAGAAGATGCCCTGGATCCAGGGCAGGATCCCTGCTGAGGGCATTGCCTTGTTGGGGAAATGACCTGAAAATACAAACCATTTGAGGGCATGTCAGGGCTTCTGAAATGATTTTTAAATTTGCCAAAGGGTAAACATGTGTTAGTCTATGAAAAGGAGGCACTTTTACTTTAGTATCACCTCTCGGTTAAATAAGAAAGAAATCACTGAAATAGCTTGTTCATGAAGAGTTTGTCTTACATTCATGCTGTTGGTACAGTGGGTTGGCTTTCCTCAGCCACACCAGACCGATGAATAACAACACCGGCCAGAAGATCTCAACCAGGAAACGAACCTGGGCAGAAACAGGTTAAGTGGTAACACATCTGGAACAAATCCTACCAGTCTGAAGTTCATCATTCAGCTCCTGTTGGACCTCTATCAGAGAGGAGCTGGGAGCTGTAGTCTTTGGATTGGATGGCATAACGCTGAAGTGTTTCAAGGGTTTTGTCCGACCTCATTCACATCAATCATCGTACCTTCTGTCTCTTGCGGAGAGTCCAGTTCTTCCAGAGTAACAGGCGGATTTGGGAGCCTGTCTTCATTGCTCCGCAGCTTTACCCCTGGACGGGGTCATCCGACTGTGACAGACCTGCAGATACACGACTCCATCAGAGATGACACTCAGTCCTTAACCTCTCACAAAGACACTGGATTGTTGAGGCTCAGAAGCAGGAAGACTGAGAACACTTGTCTAGATTGAATTCGATTTTTGTGATTAACTGGATGGTGTGTTTTCTAAAATGTTTGATCTATTTTCACAGTCTTCTGCTTTTATGACATTTTATTACTGGTCTTGAAACACAGTGACTTTGCTCAGGCTTTGGTTTTGACCTGACCTTGACTCAAACTGGACCGTACCTGGCCTTAGCATAGCCTCGGATTTGCTTAAGGTGGTCTTGACGACAATCTTGGACAGACCATTTTTCAAACCCCTTCTTGAAAAGCACTCACACTGCCAGCTTTAAGATCGACTGTGCAGGTATGAAGCCAAAGGAGGGAATTTCTCTCCAAATGTAAGTTGGTGTAACATAGTTGAAATGGTTAAAATGCATAGTCCAGCACATAAACAATATGTGAAACAGTGCGTCTGACTGAAAAATACAATTAGACAGATTCATTTTTGAACTGAACGCTGAAAAAAAACCCCTCAAATGCCAGTCACATATACAGGTTATGAGCAGGTGACCTCGGAGGATGTTGGACATGAAGAGTAATTTGTTCAGAGTGACATGTCCAATAGATTACGGCAGACTGGCAGAGCGAGGATGCAGGGACATAAACAGTTGTCTAGAAAAACAACAGGACAAAGACTGCCAGACTAAAACGGGAGAGTAAAGGCTGTCATCGGGTCTGACTTCCCCTAAATCACCTCATTACTCAAACAGCAATTACACATGACAGGACTTCCTTGCACAAGATTGACAGAAACCTGGAGTAATTTTGTGGCGAACGCGTCTCATCGTCGAACAACTGCTAAGTAACATAGAAAAAGCCATAACGGTCAAAACATTCCTAAAAATATCTCTGTTTTGACACCATTATATTATGTCAGAATCTCAACGCTAGGAAAACTAAAATAGTAATTAGCAACCACACACCTGACAGCTCCTACATCACATCCTATTCTGTCAAGAAAAACAGTTCATCCTTACCTCTTATGGAAAGATATAAAAGTCGTACGACATCTAGAGAAACAGCTTCACAAACGAGCTGAAGTAACAGAAAATATTAAGTAAGGTAGAAGAGCTCCGTATGATTCCTGGCCACTCACTCTCTCTCTCTCTCTCTCTCTCTCTCTCCCTCTCCTCTGCCTGCAGGTCAGCAGCACTCCTAATCTGATTGCTCTAATCTCCCAGCTCAACATGGGCAGGCAGAAAAAAGACAACAGTCATCCATTTTGAGGCAGAATTAGGTGGATATGTGCTGGACAGGAGGACAGGAGGGACAGTGGTGGAGCAGGTGGACTGTCCTGTGGTGGAGCCAGAATGTCCAAAAAGTGTCCATGAGCAGGTTTTGACCACACAGATATTAAGCAAGACAGTCTTTCAGCTTTAACACCTACAGAACCAAATCAGAGTTTCAACTTAGTTATATAGAAGCTTCTGATCAGATTCAGAGATAAGATAAGTTATTGCTGCCTTTGTGTGGCATACGCCTGAAATGAGTCACTCCTCTGAGCAGCTCGACGAGGTGGAGCAGGTGACACGGCTAATTAGGTTGGGACAATGTGAAGCCTTGACAGTAGCACATTGAAACAACTTGAACCTGCTGTGAACCGTGTGCACAGGAGTCACAGCTTACCCAGAAACTCAGGTAAATTCAAGGCTTAACGCTGTGAGCGTCTGGGCATCCCGTTGGCTCGGGTAGCTTGACGTCACACAACTCCAGTAAGTCTTTGTCTGATTTGTCAAATACAGCAAGTTATAGCAACACATGTGGCTGGATCCACAGGTGAAATACACAATAAAATGCAATGTCACAGGTTGGATAATTAATGAATGCAAAGTAAATTTACGTCTATAGAGATACAGAGGAACGTTTCCAATATAACCCTGAGGCACTGGACAAACAATGGAGCAGAGTTAATTAGTCGGTGGGATGAAAATTACTGTCCAATATTATTCAAGTTTCCAGATTCTTAAAAGTGAGAATTTTCAACCTGTCTCTCCTATATATTAATACAGATTTGTTGTGTCTAGGTTTTGAGTGGTTGGTCAAACAAAACACATAATTTGAGGATGTCTCCCTACGCTCTCGGATATTGTCTGTTGTTCAGACTATTTTCTGTCATTTTACAGACTAAAAAAAATATTTGAGGAATGAATAACCTCAGATTTGATACACTACCCTGTCTGTTTCTCCAATTTGTCCAATACAGCAAAATACAACTCTGAATGCATATATGTCTGAAATGCACAACAGGCTGCACTTTAAATGGGGGACAGTGATTTGTACAGCAGGATAAATAAAACATAAAGTAAACATTCAAGGCTTGAAAAGAAACCCTTGTTCTTTTAGGCACCGAACAGAGATTGAAAAAAATAAACTCAACTGGAACAGAAGTAACAATTAAAACTACATTTTTAATTTGCAGCAAGTAACTGTTGCATGTCATTTCTCTTTCATATAGTCACAATAATGCGATGAAACAAGATTACTGCAACAAACATGCAGTATGTATGAATGAATATAAAAAAACGTAAACAGATACATAAGGCTTACATGCTGAGAAAAGATGTACCAATCACAGGCTACAATGGACAAATTTAAAAGGTAAAAATGTTGAACTCTTCAGAATTGAAAACCTCATGTTAAAAATTACTTTCATCTGTTTCTTGTGGAATAAAATGCAATATTAAGCACATTTTAACATTAAAGGCAACATTAGAATTTGAACCTGTGTTAAGTGCATTGTGTGATTACAATAAAATATAATTGTGTAACAAATCAAACATGAACTTAACCGTTCAGTTCACACATGGAAAACGATAGGTTTGCAATTTAAAGACAGTCGTCAAATTTCCTTTGACATAAAATTAGACAATTCATGTGTGTGTCATTTAAAAACATGACACTAAACATTCAATGTTGGCATCACACTTGTACTATTGTCTCGTTTTGAATGCTTGGGAGACATTTTGACTGGAACACGTAAAATACAATATATTAGTACTTACAACAATTTTATGGTTTATTTTCACAGACCTATATTTTCTCCCGCTCTCAGCTTGTTTGATAAGAATGTTTTCCCCAGTATACACTATGGCACAGACACATTAATATTTACAGATATAATAGGTTTATTTGGCGTCAGACAAAATGAGCCTCTCTGTGTTCGAGCTCCTGCAGACGCCGAGGTCGCAGTCTTTGGTAGACGGGTTTAGTCTCACTGGGGCTGAGGTCTTCTGGGCTGCTCGGGGGAGGGGACTGGGGGGGCGAAAGGGTGGCGGAGGTCGAGACCCCGGGGTCAATGGCGCTGTCGGTGGAGTCCTGTGTCTGGAGCCGTGTCTGTGGGGGGCTTGTGAGGGCAGGGGGGGGCGTGACTACCTCGGCAGGTTTGGTGGGGGTGAGCGATGAGGTGGTGGTGGGGGTGAGCGATGAGGAGGTGGTGGTGGTTGTGGTGGTGATGGTGGTGACAGTAGTAGTCCAGTTTGGAAGCGTCCTAGCTCTGCTGTTAATGGAAGTGGGGGGTTTGTAGAAAGTTCCAGGTGGGGGCTGCAGAGTTCTCGGTGCCCTGAGAGTTAGTAAGTTTGGTGAGCTTCTAGACTCACTGACTGAATTATCTGAGTCATTTTCCCTTTTAGAAGTCCAGGCAGGCTTGACTGACACTGCGTAGGGGTTGTTGGAGAAAATGGTGCTCACACTACTTGTGGTAGAGACCACAGAGGTAGTGGTTACTGCTGGGCTAACAGTCACAGGCATCGTCGCCTTTACAGGTTGTACTCCAGAACTGGCAGATGGCAGGTTGGCCACAATCATAGCAGTCCTGGGTGTAACATCATAGTGCTTGTACTTCCTGTCCCACGTTCTCCTCTGCATCGTCTGTGTGTCAATGAAAGGAGTGATGTAGTAGGTGCTGATCCTGGATGAGCCACTTTGACGAGCCTTTTCTGTCTCTGGCATCTCCTGTATGGTTTCAGTGACGGGGCCCCGCTCAGCAGAGCTCGTGTCAACGTTAGCAGCAGTGTTACGGTTATTCCTCTCGCTGATCTGGGCGGGGGTGGGCAGGCGTTCCAGCGGCATGCTGATCGGCCGAGACACAAGTCTGGCGCGCTGGGTGCGGAGCTGGACCTTTGGTGCCACGGTGGTGGTGGAGGGGACGGTGGTGCTGGGACGGCCAAACACTAACGTTGACCTCTGGACGTCTCCTCCACTAGATGTCTGGAGCCCGTTGAGTCTGTCCAGGGCTGAGGCTTCTGTTCTGTCAGTTCCTGGCTGGACCTCCTGAACCTCATCCAGGATGTGTGAGGACGGGATTACTGATGAGTATCTTTTGTACACTTTGGCACTCTGCAGGGACATAAAATACAATTAGACCACAATCTGTGTACCACATATCAAGTAGTAGTCCATAAAGTCTGCTTTAAAAATGCAATTGTACATTTTAAGATAACAGATAATAACATAACTCACATAATTAATATGGCTACAGTATTTTGTTATAAATATCATCTCTTTTATTCGATACATTCTTCTTCTTTGTCAAAACCTGGCACCTGCAGCTAGTTCAGATATATTGGGTGTGTAGCAGCTCACACAGTCCTGAGCAGAGATGAGGAGCAGGCTACAGACGTGTGAGAATCTTACTTCCTTTCAACTCTAGATTTTTTTTTACATTTTTAAACTTCAGCCCAAACCAACGCTGCCTCAAGTGACATCACTTGAAGTAATTTATCAGACTTCACGCGGCTCCATCTGGAGTCACAAAAGACTTTATACAACTCTGTCCACATGTGCAGAAGTACCTCCCAACACCTGCAAGCAGACTTTGATGTCGAAAAATTCCCCTTTAAAAAATGAGGCTCAAGTGGTGATCTAAGACTAAGAGGAACTGATGTCTCATTGCCCTTAAGACAATTTCATAAATGTATTACTAATCATACAAAGTGCATCCACTGTAACATAAAAGGGGAAGTCGAGAGCAGTGAGAACAGGAAAACATCCAGTTGTTACAACTTCAAAGTGTTATTCCAAGATTGTTACCCCCACTGCAAGCCCAGTACAGCCCAGTCACACCCTCCTCACCTCTTTGATGTCCATCAGGGAGGTGGAGTGTCTGCTGAGCCGCTGCATCTTCTCTTGGGGGGTGAGTCTGGGGGACGCTTGGCCAGTTGTGGTGATGTCAGAGCCAGACATAGGCGAAACGTCAAAGACGGTCTGGTAGTGTCGCACCAGCAGCTCCACCATCAGGGCCTGGTAGGGGTAGTCCACCAGGGAGGACAGGGACACCTCGGCGTCTGTCTGGCGTGGCTTGACCAGTGTGGGGCCAAAGATAATCCCCAGGTTACTTGCAGTCATCTTGTTCTCCTCTGCCTGCTCACTCACTCTGTGGTAGTAAAGAGTGATGATGAGTTTCATTTATAAAAGGCACATTTCAGGTATTGTTCAAGTATTTGAGACAGCAGGACATTGACCCAGAATTGGATATAGACTGACATTCTGCTGACCAAAAATAGTCCTATCCTAGTCTGGTCAGTGTTTCCTCTTGGCAAGACACAAAGGTTTCATTGAATATGCTTCAGAGGTCTGAAAAAAAATTAAACCCGCCACAAGAAGCTGCTAACAATCTGAGGCACTTTTCTGTCATGTGATGATCTAAAAGTCTCTGCAATCATGAGGACAGAATATTGAATTTAAAAATATTGGTGCTGGTTGCAGATTTGAAAACCAACTGGACCAGACTATTTAAAGAGCATGAGTTGTATGTACTTTGTGCAACTTCCTCTGTGCTACAGGGAAGTCTCTGTTTCCCTTTGTGTCTTATGAGGAAGTTTGTGTATCAGTTTGTTTAAAGAGGGACAGAGTCTTAGTGAATGAACTCTGGGTGTTACCTGTTAAGGTGTGCTATAAGGAAGCGCAGAGTCCTGTAGTTGGATGTAGGTAGCTGACGGAGAAAGTCTCTGATCTTGAAAATGACCCTGTTGAGCTGGATGCTCGGCCCGCCTTTCTCTCCTGTCTGGGTGCTCTGAGGTTTATCGGCCTCCTCCACAATCACTCTCTGGCACTCTTTGGCCAAGCCGATAAAGTCGTTGTAGTATCGATACAGAATCAATGGCTCTGGTAACTGGACACAGAGGGGAAACAGTATATGTATACTGAATCAAATATATGAACACATCAGAGTAAAACGAGTTAAGTAAAAGCATCTTTGACCAACTGCTTTGCCAAAATTGGATAATAAAGAATTGAACTTCTACAGTACAACACACCACAATATCCACTCATTTTTAATAAGCCTTAAACTATTCAGTAAGAATTTAAGACCCACCTGTCTCAGGTAGAGTTTGAGGACATTGCTGATGTCGTGAGGCGAGTGGTCAGACAGCTCAACCAAGTCTTTCCCATTTTCAAAGGCCTGACAGAGCTTCTCCACACGTGATTTGGCACCATTCACACGATAAATCCCCTGTGAGGAAATAACCTTTTTTATTATAATGATCATGACATATCCAAGACATAACCCGAACTATGGCATTTTAGATAAGACAGTAAAATGTGTATGGTTTGAAAGAGCACTCTGATCCAAGATATCAGGTGAGAAAGATTAACAACCTCACTATGTGAAAAAAGTTTACCTTGATGTTGAGGGCGCGACTCTCGATCTCAGATGTGCACTTCTTGATGATGAAAGGGATTCCATCCTGGGTGTTCTTTGCTGCCTGGGCAAAGTCAATACCGAACAGGTGCAGTCTGCCTTGCAGCTTTTTATGGCCACACTGGATAGCAAGCGTCTCCAGACACTTCTTATGGCAGGCCAGAGAGCACTGGCAAAGGAAAGGAGACAGACACAGTTAAATAAAGAAACAAGTGGCCGACTGATTAATAATTAGATTACACAATTTCTTACAAACAAAACAAATGATTTACTGTCTTTTAGTATCTTCTTGTTTCAGGTCTTAGCACAATATTTTTCATCTTGAAATACAAATGGCAACACATAGTGGCTGTCTGCTACATTTACCATTTCTAATGCTTCATGAAACAATTGTACATACTTCACTTAACATTATCTCTTCTACAGCCAAAGAAAGAATATACACACTGTACCTCCTCACACTCAGCTCCGTGGAAAACCACAAGACTGTCACACTCTCTGCACTTAGATGGAGCTCGTAGTTTTCTCAGCTTATGGGTTTGGGCGGCTTTGGACATCTGAGCATTTCGGAAGGGACCTGGAGAACTGGCTGTCTCTGTCACCATCTCTGCCAGACCTGAAAATCAGAGCCTCTGGTGAGGAAACTTACAGGAAAGGCAACTTCATGAGATCTTATACATCAGGCGACAAAGACTGAACCTGTGAGGGCCATCAAAAGTCTTTGTTGTTGTCTTCTCAATACTTACATGGTAGCTTAGAGTAATTGTCCTTTCCTGGCTTACAACACATTAATCCATTAAATTCATTGGTGTGAAAAAAGTCACAACAAAAAAGATTAAATTAAGATATGATAATTAGAATAAAACAAACCAAATTGCCATGAACACTTAATCACCTAATGAGATAACAGAGTACCTCTAGGCATAAGTGAGTCAAATGATCAAATTCTGCTATAAAAATACACTGAATTATTATTCTAATAGTTTAAGCATAAATTTACATCCTGATCAGGCAGTTTAGCACATGATTACATATCAACTCACAACAATTTTAAAAGAAAAGAAGCTGCTCTGCTGCTTCATTTCACAATGAGAAAATAAGCATGTACACTAAGTGGGACAGCTCTGCATCGATACAGGAAGTGTAAGCTGAGGCCATATGCCAAAACTAACATGACCCCCATCTGTGCAGCTCCGTCGAGTGTAAAAACATTTGATGTAAGCAAAAATCCACCACAGAGCCAAGCCTGTAAAAAAAGCCCTATGTGAGGTGCGCAGTAGTCTCTCTCACTATTTCTCCCTCGCTTCCTCAACTTCCCTGTCATGTAAGGGGACACACTGACTGACTGCTACAGCAGACACAAGCCCAAAATTGGAACATTAGCATAGATCTGCCTGAGGAGGAGGGGACACATTAAACACAGTCATAAACACGTCAAACACGTCATTTGTGAATTTCCCCACTGTGGGATGAATAAAGGCTTATCTTATCTTATCTTAAACACAAAACACTCATGCACATGCCTCACCATTGTCTAAGGGCGATGGTGGTTCTCTCTCATCCAGGTCATCAGCAGAGGACATGGTCCCAGTGGACGGGGTCCGTGGCAGCCGTCGTTTGAAGTCACCTGCACAGATACAGAAAAATCATGATTTTTTACTGAGCAGTGTTCAGTGGCTCAGTGTAAAGGACAATATCCCAGTGCAGTGCTGAAAAAAGATAACATGTGTATGTTTAGTGTTGAATATTTCATAGCTTTGCACAGTGTCGCAAGCAGTTTCAGCTAGGAGGGAAGTGCACTGAGAGATGAGTAGTGCATGGGTCTTCTGTACAATGAGGAAGTTAAACGAAAGGATTATAATAGAAAGAAAGACATCATGAGTGTCTTTATCTACTTTTAGCTTTGTTGTGAATTGGGTATCAAAATCCAGCAATTTTCTACTTTCTGTCTTTATCTTTACCATCTTGCTTTTGATATGTTTTTATCATTTTTTAAGCAAGATAATTTGGGTTTTATATGTTTTCTCAATTTCGATCTGTACACGTTTCCTTTCCTTGTCCCATATGTTTTTCCCTCATTTCTATTCACACATACGCTCAAGACCTTTCATAAATAAAAAGAAGGGTTTAATGTAAAATCCTCCTACCTGGACTGGCGGTGGGGGAGTCCATGGATCTGGACTCACTGCTGCCTCCAGCACTCTCTGAGTCACTGCACATCCCGCCCTGGCTCCCCTGACTGCTGGAGGCCCAGGCTCTCAGCGGGGCCTGACTTCTCAGTGCTGCAGGAAGACATACAGACCACCAATTACACACACAGAATAACAGCAAAGAAATTCTTAGCGTGAGTTTCAGTTATTTTCAGAGATAAGTGGCCACACAGATCTTCCAGATTTCTGACAACAAAGCAAGACACAACTCAAACTGTTTTTGATTTTAGTCTTAGTTTAGAGAAAAGTTTCATGACTCAGAACAAGTACAGTCGCTGAAAGGCTCATATAAAATACATATAAAAGTAGGTATCAAAGGGGATCTTCTCTAAAGGCTGCTTGCGTTCATAGTACCTGTAAATAGCCTTGTTTAGCTCGTGAGTTTACATTAATAGCTGAGTGAGCACCTTGTATATCTGTGCTGCTGTTGGACCTCCGCTCGCTGATCTTTGCAGGCCGGTGTAGAGGACTGTCCACTTCGTCTCCACTCAGCACGTCACAGGAGGTGATGGACGCCTGCGACAGGTTGCCATGGGAGGAATGAGTGCTGCCCACTGACCTTTTGTTGAACATAAACCTAGGGGAGTGAAGTCAGACTTTAAGGATATGTGTGATGAAAGAGATTCGAAAAAGATTTCTATTGTCCCAAAGCTCAGTGTTATTATATTGCACAGTGCATGTCTGTGGGGATTTGACAAGATTGTTGATCAACAACAGTGACTCAACCTTTACTCCAGCAGGAAATTTTGGCTTTCATTTTCTGGCATGTATCTGTTTTGGTAACACCCACCACCAAGACTCCTAGCATTTACTATGCTTGCTATGAACAAGGAGGTATGAAACAAATTTGTATCTAACAACTGTATTATTGAGACCATTTGAGTGCATTATATTACCTCGTCACTACACACAGGTCTCTGCAGGCCAATTCATTTCATTGGAAAAAAACATACCGTGTATTACAGAATATGTTTCTGTTGATCATAGGCTATACTGAAGCCAGCTCAAATTCTGTAATCCTGTAGCTGCTGACAGATGTTGATAAAAATTATTAAGACGAAAATGCTCCATTTGATGCGCTAGATGTAGCCTCAATGAATTTTCAGACATGCAAGTGCTGATGGCATAACTAAGACTGAAAGAGAGGATTAGGAACCGAAACTGAAATGAGCTCAGCCACCAGACCACTGCAACATACAGTGTCACGTTAAACACGTCTGTGGCTTCACAATCAAGTGCAAACCTGTCTCAAGCACTAAACTGAGCCACAAAGGACTTTTTCAGTCAGTGTCAGTCCGTGCCTTATGCCTTACTGTATCTAACAGGGCTACAACAACATCATTAATCTTATCATCAACATAGTACTTAGAGAGTGAAGTTATTCAGCACTGCTTATTTTCCTAGTGGTAGTGAGTGTATGTGTGTAGGAAGCTGATTCTGACACTGCTTTGACAATCTAAGTAGAGTCTTAGGGACAGCTCTAAACCAGAGCCAAACTCTCACGCTCACAATCTCCCCTGCTGCATTCTGCCTGCGCCACAGATATTTCCTGAGGAAGGGCAACAAATTCAACACGCATTCTGTCTCCCCTTGATTCTCTCTCTCTCTCTCGCTTCCTCTCACACTGACTCACTGTTACCTTTGCTGAAAGAAGAACTAGGCTATGAACCACTTCTAAAAAGGGTCAGGAGTGACTTTAAGATATTTTGAAATGCTCTCCTCTAAAGCTGAAGTTGACTGTGTTTAAACTACAATTAACCATTATAAAGGGAGTGCAGCAAGAAGATTTCATAAACTAATCACTGTGAATACACAAAGCAGTCTTTGGTACCTGGTATTGTCAGAGGAGATGGAGTCTGAGTGCAGACGCTCTTTAGGCAGATTTTTGGGCAGGTTCCGGACGAACTCAGCGTAGCATTCACCCGGTTCGTACAACTTGGCACTTTCACCGAGGGCCTGGTAGTGGGCAGGGAGCGACACAGTCTGCGCCTGCTGCATCTGAAACCAGTTCACTGTCACCTAAAGAATGACAAATTAATAAAGTTGAATGAGCGAGTGAATGACTCACTGACTGAATGAATGAAAGAAAGGTCAAATGAGGACTTAAGTGGCATAAACAGAAATACAATTAGGCAGGCATTCTTGCATGTACTGTAGTTTCTACTCAGAGTAAATACACAGGACTGAGAACCGGACCAAGCATTCTGTGCAAACTTCCAAATAAAAGTAGCACATCAGGCTGGTGGCCAAACATGACATGAACACATTAGCAACACAGATTTAGTGCTGTTGTTTAGTGTTAATCCTTGTAAAAAAAATCAATTACATTTAAACACACAGTACTTGTTTATTGTGGAGCTACTAATTTGTTTATCATTTAAGATATCTTTATAACAAACTAAATGTTATTGGACCATCCAGTTTCTCTCATTTCCTTGGTTTCTTAGTCGACTGATAACCTCATGTACTCTCTACTCACAGCTTTGAGTGTGAGGTCGCACTGGAAGACCATCTCTCGGATCTGTGTGAGGAATGTGCTCTTGGCGTTGGCCAGGTCCATCTTCCTGACGCCTGCGTCAGCCATACAGTTCTGGTACTGGTCCTGGGCCTCCTCCGCCTGACCACAGAATAGGATACAGAGAACAGTGTGAGGGTGTGAATGAAATGCTAAATTGCCAAGTACAATGGCTGTTTAGAAATTCAACTGCTATGCAGTGCTGCTGAAAACTAGCGGGGTGTCAGCTTATCTACTGGCACACAAGGACATGCTAAAATAAATTGCCCTGGTGGGGAAAACCCACCTATCAAGTCATGTCAAGTTTTATTATTATAAGATGCTATTTATCATACCAGTTATTTTCCCCCTGTCATATTCTCCCCAGCCTACCTTCTGCAGAGCCTCCTCCTCCAGCCTCCTCTTCTTCTCCAGCTGTTTGTTACCAGCATTAGACTGCTCCTCCTGGGAGCGGTTGGTAGATGACTGGGCTTTCTGGTACTCCTCTCTCCTCTGGGCCTTGAGCACTCGTGCTTTACGCAAGGTTGCATCTGCCTCTTGCTGCCAAAACCCCACAGATCAACCACAAATGCCCAAGAGATTAAAATATATAGGTGTGCCACAACTATCGTAAATTTAATCAGGCATAGCTCTGTGCTTGATTAACCTTCCATGTAAAGCGACACAGTAAAATGTCTAAACAGCCGGGGCATTGAGAAATAATGAAAGTGTTAGTCTCTGTAACAAACACAGCCTAAAGAGCAAAACAGAAAAAAACTCTTATTTCTGTCACTGATGACGCAAATTTAAAATCTATTCTGCGCTCATGCAGAATTATATGCCATGAATTTAATCATACTGACATTTATGTATCTGATTCAATCTCCTGGCTTGATATCAACATTGTAACCTTTACTGTGGAATGCTGACTTGTCTGTAATACACAAAAAGAGACAAATAGCATTGCTATCGAGCAAACAGCATGCACTTTATATTATGTTTCAAAATAGGTCACATACCATTTTCTTCTGCTCCCTCTGCCACTGCTCCTTGATATCTTTCCTCAACTTGTCCAGTTCATTCTTACGGGCCAGAAGAGGCTGAGAAAAGTCAACAATCACACAATCAGTGAGACAACGTGCTACAAGACTGTTTATTCTCAAAAGCTTCCCTCTGCACACATAAGGATGAGATGCTTGTGTCCTCATCAGCAAGTATTGTTACAGAATAATAATGTTGACTGGAGGATTACAGAAAGGCTTCCAGGAAACACTGCCACTTTTGTCCATAGGGGGCGCCAAGATCAACACTAAATGAATGCTCCTTGTAGTTGCTTTAACAGTGATAAACTTTTTAGAAAAGCACAGTCATGCATGCTGTCTTTTTTTTTCAGAGTCAGAGTGACTTTCACAATAGGTCTTTTTAATATTTCATTTTGTGCAGTCTTTATGTGCATCACCGTTTAAGGAAAAAAATGCCTGTCCTTGCTTGATGTGAATCCAACAACAGAAGGTTTGAGATACACCCAACTGGTTTGAAGGACTCGAGTACATCTTCAAAAACTTCCTCTTGTCGCTCTTACCTGTATGAATTTATTTGTCTGCAGAGCCACCGCAGTCTGAATAAGCAGCTGTTTGTATTCAATGTCGTTCTTGAATGTGGAAACGTAGGTGTCACTGAATGGCATGTAGTCCTTGGAGAAATGAAACACAAAAAAATAACATCTGAATAATACTTTCATACAAATATGTACTGAATAAAGACATGAGATAACAATTCTATATTAATTCCAATGCTCATATAAAAAGGCTCTTCTGTTACCTGTTGACTGGCCAGTGTCTTTGCAGACTCGGCCATTTTGGCATAATTTTTGGCATATTCGATATCTGAAAGAAAAACAGTTGCACAGAGGGATGTCTTAGATCACTGTCAACTAATTAATACCTTAAAAGTATTTGTAGTGTATCTAATCTCATTGCACAATAATGGTTTTTACACTACACTTTACAGAATTACATATATCTTACACCGAACAAAATAAAGAGTACTGAGTAGAGGTCACTAGGGAACAAACAGTAAGGCAAAAAAGGGGATCCTAATTCAGTTGTATCCCTCCACAGGCATATGATAATACAGTCAGCTGGAGCATATGTATACTCAGACTCTATGATATTGTGTATATGCATACATAGCAGAAGCAAACATATCCACAATTAGACTGAATTGAAAATGACAGATTTCCAGTGACAGATTTACTTTCTGTAATTACTTTGATATTCCTGAAAAAAAGATATATGATGTGTAGGAAAAAAACATCTCAACACTTTGATGAAGCTTGCCTTTGGGTATAAAGGAGTGAAGCCCTTATTCCTGACTGACTGAGCCGAGCCTTTTCAAAGACTATATTGCCATGACTAAATGAGTGAAGTGCCCGCAAAGCTATCTGCCACTTCTGAACTCCAACCACAAGTAACAGTCTAAAGGCTGAAATAACTCAGGGGTCTATTTGTAAACGTTGCTTCAGGGCTGCGTCAAATACAATTTACAGATAACTCTCTTTGCCTTTTTTCAAGATTTTTTTTAAAGTTCAGAAGTTCACATCCTTTCACATAATATCCAATATTCTCAATGTCTCACCCATAGCCAGTCGTTTCTCCATCCAGGCCAGAAGGTCTTTGATATACTTGGACCAGGCCTTGGCATAGAGCAGAGCAGACTCCACCCCGCTGTCATTCTTCAGCAGGGTCAAGTCAACTTCTTCCTCCCGTGACAACGACACCTCTGGGCCTGGAGAAGCAGTGGAGGAGGGACACATATCAAAACAAAGCGAAGCAAAACACATGGCACCACCAGAAAAAGTGTTGGATTGACGTGTCTCACTTCTACTATCCCAACAGATGTGTGTAGGAGGTAAATGAAAAAAACACACTGAGGTTAAAGTTGACAGTGTAGGAGGATATGAAAGTACGGGGCACCATTTAAAATTGTCCAACAGTATTATTTTCTTTTTACTCGTTACACTGTGATGCACCTCTCCCAGCTGCCCGGCATCTGATTTAACACAAACCCCATGTGTTTCCCATCCCACACGGAACTACTCCTAAACAGGCAAGGAATGTCAGATATGTGGACGGCGAGGAGAAAACGAGCAGCTAGTATGAAAAAAGCAGCAGAAATAACAGGGGTGGAAGCAGAGGTTTAAGGCGGGTCTACTTCAGGCATTCAAGAGTCCAAAGCCTAAATCACTCAGCCAACTCACAGGCTGACACTCCAGGGCACCCTGAGCTACAAAGCAGCCATTAAGTGCTATGTAAAGCAGACATTAATAGCTATTACATTTCTGAATTAATTTATTTTACACCCACATTGCTCAAAGGAAAATGACAGAAAGTGAATAACACTTACCCACAAGGTCACTTTTCTCTGAGACATATCCCTCAGGATCCACAGAGAGGTTGTCAAAAGACTGTGAAAAAGACATTTCAGATTATATGGAGGGAATAGCAGACATACAATCAAAGTTAGACATCAGAAGCAGCTGGGTTTTCAACACCCCAATTAAGCACAGAAAGCAAGTCTTTGAGGCTTTTTTAAATGGAGGCGTGGTAAAATTGCTGCTTTAAGTGCACCCTTTTGAAAACTGTCACGTTGGAAAACAAAGCCTTGAAAAAAAAAAAATTTGCTGGCCCCGAAAGATGTGAAAAGAAAGAAGTCTCACCCTGCTTCTCCTGGTCAGGGGGATCCCCAACCCTGGGCCGCTGTCCACATCTCCCATAAGGAAGTCAGAAACTCTGAGGAGCAGATGTGTAGATGCAGATGTCAAAAATAAAGCTTGGTATGGTGAAAACTGCAATTAGTAATAATGGACTTGAAAAGATACAACTCTGAAGAATGCTGATATTCGTTCTGATTAAAAAACAAAAAGCACATCTACAATTCAAAACACAGATATACTTAAGACAGGAAGATGAATGAAAGGTTTACAGATTGGCTAAAGTCAGCTCTGCTTTTCTTGGCTGTTACTCAAAAAAGTAATAAAAATGTAGTGGTGTTGAAAAGGTCTGCAAACATTGTACTCACACATTGCCGAATGTGAATGCCAAAGTGTCAATGGATGCGTGTATCTCGCCAAATATAGCTTTTGTGTTTTCTGGGTTCACTTCCTTGAAGTTAACGCCTGTGGAGAGTGATAAAATACAAGAAGCTCAGCCAAAACTGGATTGTATTACAGACCAGCTAACGCATACTCAATCATTCAACAAAAGTATTTAGAGAACTGGGCCTGTATGTGACAGGGCGATGACGTCTTAAACACAAACATGATGACATGAACATGAACACATGGATGACAGATCAAATAAATGACATGTAGGTGAAACAAACATTTAGTTTTAATTCTACATATATCAAATGCAGATTAAATTCACGAAATTTTCCACAAAGCACTTTTTTCATTTTCTTTCAGCAATCACAAGTAATAGATGCCATAGTTAACTGTTTGGCTTTTGTGAGGAGTGGTTTATCGACTCTACGAAGGCTATAGTTGTTTCAAGCAAGTGTTGACATTCAATTCGATGACAGACAAAAAGTCAACCCCCTGAGTGGTTAGACAGGGTCAAACGTTTTAAACAACAGGCTTTGCTAACAGTTTAAAAAACCACAACCGTTAGAGCAGCAGCCGTCTGAGGCAATGACATGTACAGGCTCTGTCTTCCTACCGAATGTCTTCTCCTGAACAGCTTCAAGGATCCTCAAGGGTGGATACTCAAGGAATATTCAGAAACAATCCCAGATTTTCCTTCCTTTGCTCAAATTTGTTCCAATCTCATAGTCCATCTTCCATGTTGATCACACACAGAAAAGGTGATCATTCACACACATTATTTACTTTGAGGTGTATTGATAGCAAGACATCCATCGATTTCAGAACCCGGAAGGCCATCGAAGTTTGAGAAATATTTGAAAAGGTGTGCATGGATCTTCTATTGTCAGGAAATGGTTTACTCAGCAAGAAGGCATTTGCAGAAAGCAATCAGAGGAACCAAAGACACAGGCAGTGAAATCCGACTAAGCTGAGTACTTCCTGTCTGCCCGCAACAGGAAACACTCGCACAGCTTGAGTTCTGTGACATGACAACACGACAGACAACCTCGACGACACTTACCTTTTCTCTCCGTAACCTGGCATTGTTGTCTAGTAACTCCAACCAGAAAACCTCAACAATGGCAACAAAAAAAAAAAAGCTCTACACAGTTCCAGTCTCTAGACAGCTTTCTAGCTTTTGTGCTTCCATTTTCTCTTCATGAGAGCAAATTCCATCCATGTCAGTGGTGGTTGGGTAATTGAAAATTCCCAACCTATGATGAAGCACAGAAGGGTCATGGCATCCTGGGCTGGGGAGGCAACCCCACGTTCCAGGGAGACTCTTAAGGACACCGAAAGAGAGGAGACGCAGTGGTGCAAGCCTCCCTGCCGCGCACCTCCCTGGCCCTGAATGCAAGCGTACAACTCTGTGCTGACTTCTTCCTCAGGACATCCTGTGGGTCTCATAACAATGATTCCAGAGCTCTGCCCCCCTTGTCACGACTGAAATATGGAAACTGCATCATTCAAGTACAGGGGCCATTGTTTTCTCACGGTTGAGCCGTAACTGGGACAATTAACCCCTGAAAAATGTCTTTTTTTGTTGAGTTAAAGCCTGTCTGATTTTCTAATATTTCTGGCTTGACATAACTTGATTTCTCTGGTGGGGCACAGGCCATTCATAAGGCAAACTAAAAATACAATTGTGTTTAAATGCATGAAAAAAATTGTGTTTAAATGCAAGAAGTCCATCATCAGTGAACAACATGCTACTAAATCTACAATAGGTTTATCTCCCTGAGACAGAAAAATGGCTTTGATTATAGTAAACAAATACATTCTGTCAGCTGCCAGCATCTTCCCTAGACAAAGAGGGACAGAGAGCAGGGAAAGAATTTCAATAAGTTGTGGAAGTTGACACTTTTATTGCAGTGCCCTGTAGTTTTTCAGCAGGAGGAGGGGAAAATGAACAGTCTCTCAAAATGTGGCCAGGAAAAGAAACACTGTCTGAGTCTGGTTTAAGCAATGAGAGTCTGTGAAAGATCATATCTTTGATGACACACAAACAGAGAAGACGTTGAGCGATAAAACAACAGGTGTGTCTGTCTAGCGAGAAATCCTTTGCCTTATACGACCGAGGGCATCAACATGTCTCTTACTATTTTCAGATTTATTAAAATTTGCAGACAGTGACAGATTAAAACAATAGAAGGAATAATAGCAAGAATAGTTTGGGTGGAAAACATCTACGTACAAGTGGCATTTGAAACTGGTTCGGCAACCATGTGTTTGGAGAGGGAGGGAGGAGGGTTAGGTTTTCCAGTAAATTCTGGCAGCTGTCCAAATGCCCCAGGTGTCGTGACCAAACATCAAAGAACAACAAGGATGAGGAGACGACACACTCTGAAGACACTGAGGCGCACAAGGCCTGTTATCATCCAAACCTTTGAGTCCTCATCTCTGACGTCTCACTGATTCATTCCTCTTTCAGCCTCTCCTTTTCAGTCCTTGCCTGGCTCAATGACTGTCTCAGTATTGTGTTACCTGCTGGCCATTAGGGACAGTCCAGCCAGGGTGCGTGGTGATGTCAGGCACCCCCTTGTGGACAGGCACATTTCCAGGATTCCACTTGTCAACCTGATATGTATTCAATGTATTAACCATAAGAGGAAATTACAGGGCTTTCTTTATAAAACAGGAACAATGTCAGGTAATATAGCTTGATAATACTCCTTTCTGAAAGTGACAATTTCATCATAACCACACATTTGGTTAAAAGTGAGTACACCGTTTCAACTTTTCTCTTAATTACCAATTCTGATCTCAGTGTAAATGCTCATACTGAGTACCAGTTCAATACAAGTGCTCTGTTTTTCTTCACATTTACTGTCTGCATGCCTCCCTGCACAGAACCCATTGTTATCACTTTTATGAGAGTTGAACATGAGGTCAGGCATTATTGAGGTAATTAAAAATAATATGGCCACGTGACTGAATGAATGTGGAAAAACTGAATTTTCAAATGACAGTGACAAAGAAACTAATCGACTTAATAAGGTCACTATGAGTGCTGATGGTCGGGTGGTGCTGCATCTTTATTTGTATTAGCAAAAGGCAATTTTCAGTACTGTAGAAGATGTAGGAATTTTAGGAACCCCATTTAGTTTATCATATGTGCTTTACTGGAAACATTGATCTTCAACCATGCTTTATAAATGTGCATCATTGATAGAAACCTTCCGTCATTAGTCATGGAGCTTTTTTTCCAATCCCTTCACTCAAGTTACAGTCTGTCCTATCATTAAAGTCTCAGCAATGCCAATAATTTGGCCGATCTAATTCTGGATCTCCATTGTTTGCGTTTTGCATTCTAAGCATTGTCAAAGCACCACTCAGTGCGCTGCAGATGCAGACATGTGTTCTGAAGCATTCTTAAGAGATAGGTCACAAATCAGATATTGAGATAGTGCAGGTGAGCTGTCAGACAACACACCTCACGACAAGGGGAAAAGAATGAAGAAATGTGGATGTGCATGACTGACAAACAGCTTGCAAAGAGGCAATTTACAGCCTAATGTTTTGTACTGTACGGTGCACCAGTACAGTTCACATTGGTACATGTAGGTACAAGGGAATGAGATGTAAGGTTAAGGAATTAGGAAGGGAGGAACTAACAGGGAACTTCTAAAGAACTTATCCTGTTACACTGCTGGATTGCAGATGTCAAAAAATGCAATTAAAGCTAAATAACCCTGAAATACGACATGTGATGTCACTGTACTTGAGCAAAGAGGAAGCAATAGGAGCAAATGCCCCTGCCTCCAGGATCCCAATGTTTTTTTATTTTGTTTCATACTACCATACTGTTCATTGCGTCAGAAGATTTAGTATGTCCCAATGCACAGTACGTCAAATGCAGTATGCCTATAGTATCAGGATGTCCTACTGCATCCGGTCCCATTTTGCAGTATGCAAGCCAGCATGCTTTTCTGATGACAGCTCACTGACAGGTGACAGCTCATTTACAGATGACATGCCAAGATATTTGAGCGTCATCTGGGCATCTGGGTGCATTTACTTGCATGTCTGTGTGCGTCCATGCATGCTAATGAGTAGTTACTGACCTTTGACCTTGGCAATGACCGTTCCAGCCGCTCCCAGGATGTCCACCGAGTTGAGGGTCTGGTGTTTGCCAATGACAGCCTTGAGGACTCTGAGTAACTCTGCCAAACGTCCCTGCACCACCTCCTGAAGATCATTCAGATTACCTGGAAAAAGATGAGAAGGCACAAGTAGGTAAAGTCAGGTAAGTAGCAAGACCTTGACGAACAAAAGCTTCAAGAACGACCATTCATTTAGCAGTCACAAATCTTCAAATCTTATCTATTAGTCAAAGCCACGACCGTCACATCACATTTTGAATCATAGGTTAGCCAGTGACAAATTAATTCTTGACATTCCTTTTGTCTTTGCCAAACACGTCACTTGGCAAATATGACTGTCATTTTGAAACTATGGAACTATGTTTTGCTCAATTCCCTTAGGGCAAATAATGCAGTCGATGTTAGGTTTTATCTGTGTGTGTGGTTGGGCCTCCATATGAAAAGTGTGAGAAGGTTGTGGTTGAGTGACAGTTGTTGCAGCAACTTCTTTTCTGCTTCCTCCAGGCAGAGATGACACGGTGTACACCGGAAGAGGCATGTATCTATGTAAACAGGTCACACAAGCTCAGTCATGGCTATAGCATTCCCAGACAAGTGAAGATGTTGAGTTTAGAAATTATGACGTGCTTTTTGTGCTTTTGTGGTTACAAGTGAAGCAGAGAGAAAGGTCCCAGTTAAAACAAAAGCCACAGATTTTTATCTCTGCAACAGTCGCTGTGTTCCTCACCATCTTTGAGAACTGGCAGAGTTAATAGTGACAGCTGAATGTCAAATGTATTTATTTGACCTTTTCCTGCTTAAGCACTCAATAAACACAACTGTGGTGGAGAGTATGAGTTTGTGTATAATACAGTTTATAAAATACATACCATTTAAAGGGCACTTGCACTAAATAAGGATGAAGGAATTCAATTTAAGAGGTGACTGAAGTGGCACACATGGTAGCTATTATGCATGCGCACTTTTTCTGCCTTTTATGCAGCAATCGACAAACAGTGTGAGCAGCAGCAGCAAAAAGCAAAAAAAAAAAAAAAAAAAAAAAAGACGTGAGGAAGATCTTGCATTTCTCTGTGTTACCAGTGAGGTTTTAGAAGATGATACTTGAGGAGGAAAAGAATGTACGAAATGCATTCAGAGTACATCTCATCCCTTATTTTACCAACCATATCACATCAGTCATTCTGCTATGAAAGGCAAGTCTTGTCTGTAGAGTCAGGCACAGTAAAGGGTAGAACTGACATTTATCTGTATTTATGTATGTTACCAGACAAAGTTTGGAAAAAGGTCACCCTCATCCCCCCTTAGTTAACTTGTTTGGTTATGCTCAATTCCTGGATGTGTGTGGGATCATGATTATGTTATTTGATCCCATAGATACTCAACAATTGAGCCAAGAGAGCCTAACATTGCTGTTTGACATAACTTCAGACTAAACCAAATACATAAAAAGGGTCTGTCCTGAGGCATTTATTAGTTTCTGACTCTGGGAAAGTGGGAAAAAGAGTAAAATTCTACAAAACTCATGTACCTCAGAACTCTTCCTTTAACCAACTCACACACATGTATGCTTTTCTGTGTGATCTCCTTTTGATAACTAATGTACTAATTAACTTAATATTTGTTCTTTTCCATTAGTGAGCCTCCCCCGAGACTGTTTGGAGCCCCACTGGAGAGGCCTCTGTTCTACAGCATTCCTGCAGCACTCGTCCAATCAGTGCTACACTGTGTTTTACAGACAATTAAGCTCTTTGGGCAAAATAAAAGCCAAAAGGAAAAAACTTGACAGAGTCCAAACAACAGCAGAGGAAGATAGTCTGTCTCCGGCTCTGTTGCAGGCTAATCAGCAGAGGCTCTGCAAGTTGGCACCAGACAATAGGTGAGTTCATGTCTAACTCACTGTTTTGGAAGAAGCTGGGACGCCGGCTGGAAACAGAAAAGTCATCTGTTTTTCATCAAGGCCATCCCACCAGGCAGGAGGGTGAGATGAGAGGCTGAATTTATTGGAACGTTAAAAGGAATTACAGAGGGTGAGAAAATGAGAGCCTGCGTGAGTGTGTGTTACCAACTGAGTGCTCTCTGATTCAAACACACACTAAATCAATTGGCTGGTGTAAAACATGGTAGAAGAGACATAATCCGCAACTTAAGACATAAGCCCTGACCATCTGTGACCCTATTTTACAAAATACAGTGGAGACAGACTTTAATGTAGGCACTAAGCAAGAAAACATTTTGACAATGGATCATTCAGAAACAGATACAAAGAAGACTTGAAGACAGAAGTCAGGAGTTAACAATCCCTACTTCAAGCTTCCACACCCCAGGATTAGTGCAAAAGTGTTCTGTGGAGGAGGGGGACTAACCTGCTCACCTGCCCCAAGGCGAGCAGTCCCTGACCCTGCAACACACACTTAAAAGGTCCTCCTCCCTGACAATAGGCCTTCATTAAGCACCCTCCCCTTCTTTTAACTCCCTCCTCAGTTGTGGTCATTGGGGTATTTTGGGTTAGCTTAGATTTTCTTATCAAAGACATGTGTGGTTTGGCTGTCAGCACATGAGAACCAGTCAGAATGAGGTTCAGAATGAGAATTTTCACTTCACACTGTACTGCCATTACTGTGGAATCATGGCAGCAATGTTTGTTAGGATCAGTCATTTCCCTTTCCTCTGAAAAGAAAAGAATTTAATTAGGCTAATCTGTCCTGCAGAGAGGAGAAAGGGATACAAATTGTCAGGAAATAACAATAGCTGTGATGTTGTGGCAACAAGGACAGAGGGATGTCCTGGGCCAATCTGCCGGATTGGAACTGAAGCCAATCAGGGCATTTTTGAATGGACTGGTATTGACTGTAGCTGTTATTTGCTCACCCATGACCAGCTGTCAAAGATGCTCCACTGTGTATAGTTAAAATACTGTAATGAAATGGCAGCAATTTCAATTAATGATACACAAACCGACGGCAAGCTTCAGAGAACAAAGACCATGTCCAGACTAATGAGAGCAGAGCGGCTTTGGGGGAGAAAAAAACACTATCACACTTTTCGCTCCATATCTCAAAAGCACTGGGGAGAGAAAGTCCTGTTTATATTTTCTGTAACTAGTTACACCTCATGCAGATTACGTACTTTATGAAGAGCTGTCAAACATATTTTAAAATCCTTCCTAGGCCTAGCTCAAATGTAGGAAAATTTGGGCTAATCGTGAATCTTTATGCGGTCATATGAAGGAAAATAAAAATGGATTATGACAAGCATCAGCAGGTTCTGAGTTTGAATCAAGGACTCAGATTGAGGTCTGGCAAAACACTAAGCAGAAACTATGCTATCACAATTGTGTAAAACTTAGTCAAATACATGGCATCACTTCCACATTGTACTTGTGTATGTCAGCACAGACTGTGTGCAATTAGGCTACTTAGATCATTATTAATTCTTCACCCTAAACACCCAGATTAAAAAATGCAAACAAAAGAATTCCCTATAACAATCAGAAGCGGGAATAAAGTTATCAAAACAAGGTCAAATTTTGTGTGACAGCTCATACTGATCACCACCATTGTTGCCCTTTGAACTGTGTGAGAGGATCTGTGCTCACTGCAGCGTGAGACAGCTGAGAGAAAAACTGGTGAAAAATCAGTGGTGAGTGGTTTTGTCACAACAATGGCATCAAAAAGCGCACTGGAAATTTGCAGCCGATTGTGGGGGCCATGCCATTGTTTTGGTAGAGATAACAGCGCTGAGGCACAGAGCTGGGCCATATTGTTTAAAGGAGGACCCCCTGCAAACGGCAACACAGCTCAAGGCTGCCTTGTCTTTCTTAACAGTGGTGGGATGAGTTGGTGTCCCAGCCACGCTTCACGCTCGGTCTGCTTCATTTACTTTCTACAAGCTCAAGACCTCCCTCCCTTTTAGGAAAATAAATTCACAGTGAAAAATAGTTCTGCTAGTCTGAAACCTAGAGACCACGATGTGATAAGAAGCAATAATATAACAAAAAAACTGACATTAAATCACACTATGCATTTTTCTCTTGACTCTTGTAGATTTGTTTTCTGCTGATCAGATCAATAATAACTGATTACAGTAATTGTTTCAGTTTTACATCTGACCTGCAGCTGATTCATCACGCTTGTCATGCTAGTCATGCTTCACGAGCCCTTTTTTATACACAACTCCTGACAGCTGAGTGCTAAAAAATACAATTATGGTAAGTGGATTTAGCTCAAACTGTACAGAACATTTGGTTAGTTCAATTTGGAGCTATAAGTCACCCGTCTGGCAGTTTAGTGGTTTCTAGATTTACTTTCAGAATAATCCACTTTTCTGCTGTTAATCAGAATGTTGAGTATGTTGCAAAACACTCTGTTAAAATATTGGTAAATACTCATAAAACATCCTGTGTTTGGAGTCTCACTGTTAAGCAGGTTTAAGTGGTGACTCAACGTTAACACAATACTGTAGCTCAAACATTTGGCTTTTAAATTAATGTGTCCCCATATATTGTTGTGTGGGGGGCGTCCCATTGTGTCTAACAAAGCTCATTGTGTGTCTGGTGCAGAGACTGACCAATCTAATCCGAATCTTCAGGTGGCCTGACAGAGGTTACAGCCTCCACTCCCCCCACTGATAACAACAGGCAATCAACTGGCCTGTCTGGACACGCGATCTGCTCCACATGAAACAAGCCTCGGCAGCTCTGGTGACACAGTGCTGCTTGGGAAACAGCCGCGGGGCTTTACTGAAAAGCCAGGGAGGCCATTTCTCCATCAGCATCCCTCCTCCTCCTCCTCGTCTCTTGGAGGAGGGTGGGTGATGGATTTACACCCGCAGTAATAGAAGATTTTCAGGTTTTGTTTTTAGATGAGTATCCCTCAACCTCATTCCAAGATGGTGATACATTGCTCTCTGTGATGACTCAGTCATCACCCCAACTGCTCCCCACCAAATGGACACAGCCACATTGTGTCCTTCCCACAAAGAAACCTGAACTAATAAGCTGCACACAGAGGATCCAAAGAGTCTCTATAATCTCAAACCACAAGGCCAGAAAACATTAAATACATTAAATGTACCACATTCCGCTGGCATTGCTGAACTGCCTGCAATCTGATCTGCGACAGGTGGAATTGTTTGGTCAGGAGTCCATCTCCAAACACTAATTTCCCCCCCTGTCCAAACAAACACAGCATTGCTGGGTGCCTCTCCGTCTTTCCCATGCCTTGTTTGGAGACAGAGCGGGCCCCAGACATCACACAGACAGTAAACAGCAGGCACTCCATAAACAGCTACCTGCTCTATTAGTGAGCGACACTCTGTGAGGTCCGGGCCTCACACTCAGGCTAATTCTTTGACACTTCACTACATGTTTGGAGGACTATACAGCAGGTGCACAACAAGACATTCTTGAATCAACATTCTTCTTGCAATCTTGAATCAACACACAGCGAATCGAGTACACAGGGAGGTGGGACGAAATAGAAATGGAAAACAGGAAATAAAAGCTTGTACACTGCTTAAACATTCCACTCCAAACCATAGAGTTACAGATGATTAAGAAAATACACAGATCTACTTTGTATTCACATTTTGGGTTTACAAAATTGAATAGAAATTATGCTGGTAATGATTACTTTTATTTACGATTTATCTATCAATAAATTTCACAAATAAGTTTGTCAATAAATTGCCAGGGTGATATTCAAATTGTTTGTTTTGTCTGATTAATGACCTAACACCCAAAAATTATCACATTTGAGAAACAGGAACCAGATAATGTTTTGCATTTTTGCCTCAAAAAGAAAATTTCTACCAGGCACAAAGAGGCTGGTATTATTAACCAGTTTTATTCCACTAGTACCCACATGTCCAATATGCATCTAGACATGACTTCACCTTGAGAGGTTTGTGGTACAAGGTTTTGTGAGTGATGGAGTGTTGGAGACTACTGTATTGAGTAAGAGAAATGACTAATTCTTGCAGACGTGTGAAACAAGGAATCTAGGAATCTGTTGAGACAGGCAAAATTGTGTCTTTGTTGTGTCTCTGGATTCAACACTGGGCAGGCGTAACATTACCTGTTTTTAGTATTCTACAAAAAAACAACAGTCTGACTCACAAGCCTCAGCCCCCTGTCTGTGCAGGCGTGATCCACAGCTGTAAATTTCACCGGGTCTGTCCAACTGCCTGCTGTGACGTCCCCCTGCTAGCAGGAGTTCCACTGGCCAATCCAACGCTCGCCATGACCAATCTCCTACACAAACATCCAGGGCCCATAACCATAAATCCCACCCCAGGAAACACACCCCAACCACAAGCTTGGACAAAAACATCCTTCAGCATCACAGGGGAAAGTTACTGCCCAACAAATCTCTCCTTTCTTTCTCCTAAGAGCAGCAGGCCATTAAACCATTATGTGTTAGGATTCAGCTATTCTCTCGACTGAAGGCACCACCTGCAAGTGGCCACTTCAGCTGGCACAGGGGCGCTTGTGTTAGAAGGGGAGATAGTTGTGGTATTGCTGGATATGTTTTTCAGAGAGTGGTGGTGGTTTTAATGGCCAGTTAACAGGGGAATAAACTAGTGAGAATTTGAAAATGGGCCTCATTCTGCAATGAATATAATGCCAGTGTTTATTCTAATAAGCATAAAGTACATACAGTAGATTTCATTGTTTTAAACTGACCCTGCAAAACTCAGCATTTCCAGCATATAAATCCAAACTTTTTTAAGCAGAAAGAAAAACAAGTAAATGAGTAAAGAACTTTGTTAGGATCAGCAGAACGGCAAATAAGTCCCTGTAAGATACTGTACAACCAAACACTTTGTGAACATTTCATGAAATACTGCTCTAAAAAAAGAGTCTGCCCTTGTGACAACAACAGAGTTACAGGCTGGTACTGTGAAACACAGAACAATGCAGTTTAACTGGAGTACAGCCAGATCTTATCAGAGTGTCATGATGACACCAACAGTTGAAAAAAGGCCACAGCTTTCAGTGGAACAAGGACTTACGAGTAATCTGGACACGTTTTTAATGCCTCCTCTCATGCAGCACTAGACCGTGTGAAGAACTTTTCCCTGTAGCATGGTGGGAGGTAACATGTTCCTGAGTTTATCTGTGGTAAATAAGCTTTCAACCTCATGCACCTCAACTATGCTGTCAGATGTTTGCTCTAAACTGAAGTGGAACTGTAAAAGAGCTGGTGTGACATACTTTTTTCCTCTTCCACCTGAGGCTAAAGGGCTAAAACAAGGAACCCAAACTCTCTTGAGCAAAAGAAACCTCCAAGGAAATAGTATTTCAGACAGCGTCCTGATGGCTATCTGTTGTCGTAACAAAAGACATGTAAAGCTAAAACCTCATCCTGTTCGGCCCTCTTGGCCTGAAAGCTACCCATAACTTCCACCACACATTTCTCAACGCACATTCCTAAGACTTTTTTGGCTTGATAAAGAGGGCAAACCACATTTTGTTTTGTTTCAGCACATTTTGTTAAAAAGTGAAATTTAGGGTTGCTACAGTCCTGTTTGGTCACCGAAAAACAAAACAAGGATGTAAAATGATGAAGAAAGTTGTGCAACAGTAGCATTTTGTAAAATGACTGAAATGAGGAAAGATCAAATTCTTGCTCGTAAGAGTTTTTTGCCGCACTGAAGTTGTGATTCCCCCAGGGTCCAGTCAGTCAATATACATAAATATACCTGCATGTTTAATATGCTAGAAGGACGGCGACTGCTCCCCTGAGATATTTCCCTTGGATTCCATAAAAATAGGTATCGTTTTTCCACTTTTCCTAAATTAAATGTTTAAATGAGAGACGACCTTGACCACACAGCCTCTTGTGACTTGTGTTTATGACCACGAATCTAAGACGGATTATTTTTAGGAGAGTTTTCATAGTCAATCTGCCTCACACCTACCATTAGTCTATTGAAGGCACTATAGCTACAAGTGAACATTTGTTCTACAGGAATGCAGAGTATGCAGGAGAGTGGGGGGATGGGAGGGGGACAGCGGGCCGGCTGTGCGTAGAGGACTCCTTTTTCATCCTGATTAAAACCATTACCCGAGCTGTCTTCTGCAAAGAAATACAGACTCCAATGAAAATTTCAGAATGAAGAAAATATACTGACATTTTTATTGCATTTTTTAGTTTTATTATATTGGCCCTGAAATGCTGTACAATTACTAGTCTTGTACTATTGCTATTAAATGCTTGTAAAGTTGACATCAGTGGAATTTAAGCCACTCTGTGTGTAACTTGAGTTTAGAGCAAAAGACACATTCCAGCATGAGGAAATGTTTGACATCATTGTTAACAGCAATTACATATTGGTCCCACAATAATTTACTGAGTTTGATGCACCATTAAATGATTGTGCTAACTTTCATTTTTTGACAGTAGACATTTGTGGGAACTGGAAAATGTTAAAGGTCTATTTGGTGGCTACACACTGTGTATCCATAGCTGAAGTCCTGCTGTTCTTCCTCTACTGTCTCCCACTTCCTTTAAAGACAATAATGATGAATAATGCTTGACTAGCGGACATGCTTACAATTCTGTGTCGGTTTAAGTAAAATGCTTTGAAAGAACAATCAATTTACATTCTGAGTTTGATGAAGAGTAGTGAGAGGTTAAATGTGGGGTCCAGCAGTCACCAACTCTGTCAAAACTCATACAGCCTCACATTCTTTTCTTGGGTTACATTCTTCGACAGCTTGACTATTGTTGGGCAACAGTTCATGTGAGCACTGCGACTGGGGACCAGTTATCAGAGAAAGTGTAAATCTACACCACAATCTGACCCTGGGGAATTCATAGGTGTGAAGTTGAGGGTGTAAAACGTGGGTCTAGTTAGCTTCAGCTTATGGTCACTGGACATCCCCTGTGGGTTTCCAACAATCAAGCATGCTCTGTGCATGTGCCTTCAGCTAACAACTGGCAGGTGTCCTGAGTGGAAAAATATGCATCTTCCAAGCTAAACGCTAACGTTTTCGCTCTATAAAACCTATATGAGACACACTGAGTCAAACCTGCCTCTCTGCATTAGGAATAGAAACCGACCAGATCACAACAGGGTGCACGCCTTTCAACAAAAAAAAAGCATTGTGTCAGTTTCACACAGTACTCCAGTGACAGACCTTTCCAAATATGAAAAGAATAACACGAGAGCTGGCATGTGCCTCGCTAACCTCCTCCCTACTTCCCTCACAACCTTGTTCCTGCAGCTTTCCTCATCCACATGGAGACCCATGTATGCCTTGTTTTCCTCCTTGCTGGTTTTGAAGGAAGAAAGTGGTTGATTTTTGGTTTACTGTTTTTGGCAGTCTCAGATCACAGTGTAGATTTAAAGCTAAGAGGACCAAATACATTTGTTTTGACCATCTTCCACCACTCTTTGTTTTGTCAATTAGAAATGAAAATGACTCAGTGTTTACTTTGATTTAACAGCAAACCACATGATACTGCATGAGTTGTTCCACCAGACTGCTTCTGTCAGTGTATTTGAGAAAAGAATATCAAATATAAACCCCTAATCCAAATGGCAAATAGCTGAATGACATTATAGGGTCATACGGTATGATTTCATACCCACCTGTTGAATGAGAGCTGTTGTTAACTGAGAAGCAAATATCCCAAATGTTTTTGTGATGGCTCAAAGCAACACTCAGCACGCAGCAAGCCAAGGCTCACTCACAGAGGCCTCACTCCTTCAGCCAGAGGAATGGCTAAACAACTCACTCCCACTCCCCGGACCCCAGCATGTGTGAATGTGTGTGTGTGTGTAGGTATGTGTCTTTTAGCAAAACAGTAGGAGTAGTAGCAGCTGTAAAGTGGCAATCTCACATTATTGATTCCACAGATGAAAATTCAGTGAAACAACTAGTATAAGGCCTAAAAGCAGAATAAATTGCTATTACACAATTGATAAACATGTAGCGTAAATCTTTACGTTGTTAACTGGACAAAACAAATAATTCATGATGTCACCTAAAAAGCATAAAATCCTCAATTATCATAATTTCTTTAACAATTTATAGAGTAAATGATTAATAAATAAAAACAAATACATCAACTGACAATGAAAAATGATATTTAACATACATTGAGTAATTATCAGTGTATATGCTCCCATGAAGCCTCAACAAGTGTTTGTGTGGGTAGTGTTTACATGTGTCTGCAAACAAGTGCAAAGTCATCGAAACCAAGTGAGAAAAACAGAGAGAAAGTAAGTAACCTGTGTCTGCTGTGCTCGTGTGTGTAGTGGTGTGTGGGTGTGTGTAGTTGTTTAGACACTAACACCACAAGCGCTCCGACATGTTAGCAGTGAGGCTGTTATCACACTATAAACTGACACTCCACAGGTGGTTCTGGCTTGTCAGTAATGATGGCCAACATAGGGTTTTAGTTATCTATCTGTAACATCACTACTACAAACAGAGCCTTCCTGTACAATTTAATCCCGAACACTTTACTGCGCCATGAGTGTTATTACAGAGTGGGTGTTGACACAGAAGGCATCAAAGCAGAATAGAGGCAGTGTGTGATATACTACCTATAAGTCAAAGAAGAATCCTCACTGTTAACACTACACTAAAAGCTTTAGGTGTGTTTACATGTTAGTAACTGGTATTTCTGTGGACAACTGGCCAAACAAAGGCAACATGACATCCTGTCAATACATTCTCTAAAATGCAATTTGCTGGCAGAGAACTTTAGTGATCTATAGCATCATTGGTAAATATCAGGTTTTAATGTCAGTGCCTCAGTCCAAAGAGCAAGGGTTCCTCTCTAGACAAATGGTCAGCAATTACACAAGGAGGAATCCATTATAGAGGAGACGGAGATATGTTCTCCACGGACAGTAGTAGATCAGAACGCCATGCAACTAGTAGATATGTTTGATTTGAAGTAAAAAGCTTTCTCAACTGGAAAAAGTTTAACTTTCTACTTTTTCTTATCATGATATGGATGATGCTTTCTCAACCATCATTGTAAATTTAACCACTGTGGGACAAATAAAGGTATATCTTATCTTATCTGAATGCAACACATTCCTCACCACTATCTAGGGTTTGTTGAGTCTATCTAGGATGTCTAAGAAATACCAACTGACATAGAAGCAGGCAAGTGGAAAGTGATGCATTCAAAAAATGTAATTAGAGCACTTCATCAGGATATGACTCATAGATTGCACTGAACATGCCACATTAATTATAGGTAAAACATATCTGAAGATGGATTTTCTTTCTTTAGCTGTGTCATTTTACACCTCCACATTACAGCTTCTCCTGAACTCACCTTTACACTGGAAAGCCTCCTTGAGATTGAGCAGCACCTCAGCGAACCACCGCACATCATTCACCAGGTGCATCACATACTCCGGGTCCACTCCTGGTGCCCCCACCGGGTGAGATGTGAGTCCCATGCTGCTCAAAGGATTGGACTTCTTGGAGTTTCGGCCCAGATCCCAAGTCTTAGTGGATCCGGCCGACAGAGATCCTGTGTGGGGCTTGGAGAGGTGTCGTGGCAGACCCCGGCTGTGATTCGTCCCACCACCACCACTACTGCTGCTGCTCTTCCGTAGCATCCCAGCAGCCACTCCAGCTGCTACCCTTTACAGGGGCAGCAGGCCAGCTAGCCCCTGAACGCACCCAGCTGCTCTGGTCTGTGGATGGCTGGAGGACAGAGGAAGATGGGTCAAGATGATGTGTATGGTTGTGTGTCTGTGTGTGAGTGTGATCTCTTCTGCAAACTCTTAAATGAATCAACTGAATTGTTACAGAGCTGTTAAAGATGTATAGCAACCATTTAAACCAGAGAACCCAAAGTGTACACTTCTATCAAATAAACAACACATGCATTTATATACTGGAGATAATCACTTCACTGTTCTTAGTCGTTCATGTGACTTGCAACTATATGTATATGCCATGTACCTATATGTCTGTGGCACTAAGTTTAGAGTTTACAGCGAACACAACATAATGTATTACACTTGTTCGTCTCCCATAAAAGTCATTTAATATCTTCAAATGCTTTCTTTTGTGTCACAACTGGGTTTTCTTGGTTGTAACGTTTTAACGCTAAACGCTAGCTAGCTTGTTTGTAAAATTATAATATCTGTCAAAAACACCAAAGCACTATCACATATTGTCAATAAAAGAATAAAATAAGTTTAAATGGGATCAAACAAGGAAGTTAATTTACAAAAACTCAAATAACATCGAAAACAAGTCGACCTCAAAGTTTCTTTTTCCGGACAGTTTACATTGAAAAGTGATGCTGCTGAAAACAGTCGACTCATAAACTGAAGTTTAAAAAAACGCTGTTTAAACTCACCTGCCCTGCAGTTTACTGACATAATGGCCACGCTGTCCACACAAAACTTTGCTCAACGTAGTCTGTTAAAGCCCACAAGCATCTCCGTTAGAAAACCAAACTCCAACAGAGCTGAAACTTGTCCGCTTTGAGTCACTGTACATCGAAAACTAACCTACAATCAGCAGCTCGAGTCAATCGTAATTTACGAGTCAGCTTGTCACATGACGGCGCCGGCGCGCTATGATTGGCCGGATCCTCTCAGCGGAATGGAGTTATGGTGCCTTCAAGTGCTGGCGGACGTTTTCGCAACTGATGGAACTGGATTAGTTTTACATGTACTTGCCGGGATCATGTATTAATAAATATATATGTTTAATTTAAGAAGACACTTCATATAAAGGATCTTTGTGATTGTAATGTACTGTGAAACTTAAAAACCTGTAACCTTTAGGAGGCTAGTTAGTATGTTATTATAGCATGCTGACTGACACTGGATTGTTCGATGACCTGTGAACGTGCAGTAAAAGATACCTTTTTCAAAATAATAAGAATAATAATATTCTGGTTTTTGCAAAAACATAAGAACTGGCATAATAGTACCGACTAAAGCAGCATGTCACATTTGTAATAACATCTGTGTGACAAATGTGCCACACCTTAAATGTGTTGTAATATAGAGGATTGCACAATTGCTAATTTATTAAGTTTTTTTCCACTTCCGTTATTTATTTATTTTTTGTCACACAAAGAGCACTGACAGGTATGTTCGATTGCTGATTTCTTAGCTGAAATAGATTTTCTCTCTACACTTGTAGATTAAAATCCCCCAGAAGCAAGTGATGTAAATTCTAAGGTTATTCTATTATTGCTGTTCTTGTTGGTGTTCTAATATTATCATTATTTTTATTATTATTATTATTATCATTAGTAATAGTAGTAGTAGCATCGCTATGACACATTAATTATATAATTTCTGTATGTTTAAATTTAGCAGTAATATGAATGTACATTTGTTCTGTTTCTCTTCTGTAATAAACACATTATGACATTTATGGGACACAGGCATGAGTCTTTACCATTTTAGACCATATATCAAACCCAAAGTCAAGAAAATAATATCACCACTAATTAGAAGAGAATGGAAAAGATCAGAGCATCGTGAAAGATTAAGCACATGATTATAGGAGTACGTGAAAATGTAGTATGTCATTTGGATCAAAACAATGCTGCATTTTTAATTGATTTTCTTTTCTCACATTTGTCCATGTCCAGACAAGGAAAATGAATGATTAGCCTCATTATGTGGTTCATTTACAGCTTTGATCAATGTGTATTGTCCCAAACAAATAAAATAATAAATCTAACCAAACTTCTTGCACCATTGCTGCCATCTAGTGCACATATGTAACCAGAGAACATTTACAGTTACAGACCCTGGCAAAGGGGTTTTGGGACGTTGGATATATGCATAATTTATACAGACGAAAACCAAAAACCCAGCAGCTTTTACACAAGACTTGCATTATAAAATCACTGAAGCACTCAAATTTTGTCATTGTCTTTCAAATGGAACTCTTTAGATACTTAAAAAGCTTCAATCAACTTCAAACTACCAACTCTTTCTTTTGGTTTCATCAGTTGGAACTTTTTTGTATTATGTTGCGAGGTGGAAAAAAGCAAAGAAATCCAGTTGCATGGTTAATCAGTGTTTGTCTTTATTTTAATATACAAAAAGATGGATGTATTCTCATCTAGTTTATATTTCTAAGCATTTCAACTCACAGATAAAGTCACCAGTCATACTGTTTTAGTGAAACCAACCAACCAACACACATCCCTCACACACACACACTCTTCACATAAACAGGGAAGGTCACACGATCCAAACGTCCGTTCACACTACAAGAAATGAACAATATGTCGACTGTAAATCAAAAAAAAAAAAAAAAAAAGGATTTTGCTTTCACAGGATTCACACATGAAAAGGAAGAAACTCTTTACATTTGTCAAGTAAATATATACACGATAATTGATATTTTTTTCTTTTTTTGTTTTTTTTTTTGAAGATGAGACTGACTCCATGTTAGTGTTACTAACGAGGTACTGCATGAGGTAACTGGTTTTTCTGTTCAGAAGAGCTGGGTGTAAGACAGCATTTGGAGGTAAACAACCGATCACTACAGATTTTCCTTGGTGATCGTTGTTTTTCTGGCACAATACGTGAAAGCACCTGGGTCACGTTCGGCTCACGCACACACAAATTCAACCCACAGCATTTTTTGTTTTTGTTTTTTTGTTCTCTATCAGGAGGTTTTAACGTGTGTCCTCATCGGAACATGATCCAGGTGTGACTAGGTGGACTTTATTGATCCGCAGAAGAAAACTGCTAAGTCACAGCAGAGTTTAATTACATAAACTATGATATTCAAGTGACTATTGCTGTATAATAAATATTGCTGGACCCTTGGACCACGCACATGCCACTGTTTACATGAATCGTAATGGGGCTGCATTATAAATCAATCATGTGGTTATAGACACATCGATGATCTCCAAACACTAAAAACATTGTTCTGTATTGATTGATGGTTTTTTCCCACACGTTATTTATCAAAACTGCACAGGAGCAAGCGTTACAGACCACCACCATCTTTCCACAGCACTAATCAAAGCACAACAGATGAGCCTGTGTGTTGTCCAACGTGGCTAAACTATCACTGAACAAGTCTGAACATCACATCAGCGGGTTAATATTGAGGTAATACTGTTCAAATGGGCATTTCCAGCGAGTGGCCAATCACAGAGGCCGCCAGCACCAGACCATCAGGGATTTTTTTTTTTGATGGTTTTTGATGATATACACACTAAACTTTCTAATGCAAGTGCTACCTACACAGCTTCTGATCCAGAGGAACTGATACCATTATTCATAGAAATCAGTAACAACCACCATTCTTGAAAAATCTGAAAATGAAAATCAGAGCTAGTTGTCGAAAATGACTTAAATATGTCGGCGGAACTGAGAAATCCCTTTCAGTTTCTGTGAAATGAGAACAGTAATACCCTGATTTTGTATTTTTAAAAATCAGATCAGTGTTCGGCAACTGTGTGTACAGGTCTATTTACAAGAAATCTGCCTCTTCTTCTTTTAGGTTTGTACAGCATTAACACCGTGACAACTGGTCAGGCTCTATTTTAAAAAGAAAAAGAAAAAAAATCTCCACAGACAAAGAGGCCCAACCGGCAATAAAATATCTCAACTACTAAAACACAATAAAATACATAACACAAGTTGATATACATGTAGAAAAAGCCTGAGGTACTTGTCAGAATATCTGAGGTCAGTCTGGAGGAGTAAGCAGCTGAGGGCTTACCCGGTCAAAAAAAAAAAAAAAAAAAAAACACAAACAGAATATTAGCCTCACATAATATCATTAGTGTTATATTAACAAAGAATACATGTACATCTACAAATCCTTGAGTATCCTGGAATAGTCACAGCAGCATAACGGACATTCAATGTATGGTATTCATGTTATGGTACAACTATGGCATTGCATTTGAGACAAAGGCAACCATTTGAGCTCTCCTTGCATGATGTACAGTGACTGAGGTATCTGGGGACTGGTGTCCAACTGAGTCTATTGAACAAACACCCATGAAAATTAAAAAACAGACATGTTGCTTACTCAAGTATGGCCCTCACAAGGATGAACCCCAACTATCTGTCCATGGTTCTTACTTTAAAAACACGCTCTCTATCCGTCTCATTTAGTCTCCAAATTCTCTCTCTCTTTCTCTCTCTCTCTCTCTCTCACACACATACACTCACACTGAGAGTTAAAATCAAGAATGTGTAACATTGCAACTCCAGGCAGCATCCGTCAATGCCCCTGGCACTGGCAAAGGAGTAACTCTGAATTCCTACAATTAAAAAACAAAACAAATCCAGGAATATGTCCATGATAGCTAGCTGGATAGCTTGGCTCTCAACTTAGAGAAAATGTTCCAAAGAAGCCTACTGGATACCTGAGAGGTAGTTCCCCGGGGACAAGACGCTTGTCCCGAATCTTCAAAAAGTCCAAAAATGTCCAATACAACTGCTCAGCTCCCGGTTCTCGCTCCTCCCCTGCGATAAAACAGGTGTGCTCCGATTCTTTTTCTTGATCTTTCTTTTCCCATTCAGAGGCATTCACAGGTTTAAAATAAGGGAGCACACTCGAGTTTAAAAATCGAGAAGCTTCGACCCCTGAGGAAGATGAATATATTTTGTCTAACAGTCTCAAAACGGTTCCTCCGAGGTGTGCAGCACGTCGTCCGAGGTTTGGAGCAAAGGTTCGTTTCATTTGGCCGCAGACGATCATGACCGAGACAGGAAAACGACAAAGGTAACAACTTATGAGGTAATAAAAATAGACTAACACAAAAGAAATACATGAGGTAATGACAACATTTAAGATTTGACACATGGGTGTTATCAGATGTGCCCATCGCATAAATTATTACTACTTCAAAAACTACAGCAGATGGATGTGTTAGTAAGATCCGACTTTAAACACCGAAAACATTAAAACAGAAGAAAAAAAAAATACCAGTATTGGGATAAAATAGCAGCTGCATTCACTTTGCTAGTTGTTTTTCTTTTTTTTTATGCTTTTAAATATTCACGGAGACCCGCTGAGTTTGGATTTGAAAAAATAAAAAGTCAGGAGCTCAGGTGAAGGATGGTGTCGCCCGTTCAGGTGCTGGACTCTTTGGGAGGTAGGTCCTCGTTGGTGAGAGACGTCACAATGGAGACGGGGCTGTCTGAGGTAGTGCTGCTGATCGTCCTGGCGATCTGGCCGATGCGCTCCTCCACGCAGCCGGCGGACAATCGCGCCTCGGCGTCGTGGTCCCAGCATTCTTCGATGGTCTCGCACATCTGGCTCAAACCCTGCAGGTGCAAACCAGGAGTTAGGAACTCTATTTTATTACTTCATTAAAAAGTGAATTTTGTGTGAATCAATTCACTTTCATTGTGAATTAGAAAATGGAAGTTACAGCAACAACAACAAAAAAAACAATTCAGAGAACTATGACCTCAGATGATCGAGCTGGATTAACTGGAAAAAAGGATGCACGGCATCCTGGTATTGCTGTTCAAACTGCTGGAGCTATTCTTCCACGGTTACTCACAGGATGTTTGAGCCAGCAGTCCTTGATGACTGGACGCATCTTCTTGTGCACGACCACATCCTGCAGATCCTCCAGGGAGGGATGCTGGCCTATTTCATCCTCAAACGGCAGCATGTACTCGCCAACTGTACCTAAAGAGGGGCAGTAAGGCCACGGGACGGGAAGCATTACACAGAGATCAAGTCAAGAAAACAGCGCAGTGTTTGGATTTTAAGAATCCGAAACTTGCTCTCTGTTTAAAGAGAGACTGCCCAACATTGCACCTTTAACATGGATCAGATGGTTTTTCCAGACAAAACCAAAACTAGGCCTTTGTTTATGAGGTCAGCCTGAAGCACGGTGACCTTTCACCTGTGGGTGAAGCAACATTCCTGCACCGTCTGACTCACCGTCCATCTCCGTGCAGCGAGACACCAGCTCCCACAGCACCAAGCCCATAGCATACATGTCTATCCTCAGGAAGGAGTCTCGCTGGAAGTTGATGGCTCCCTCCAGCACCTCTGGAGCCATGTAACGCCTCGTACCCACCTGGCAGGACAATGGATTCTAGTATGAGTGTGTGTATGAATTATGTTCTGTTATGCAGACTGGTAACATTTCTACTCTGTGTTTCATGCACATTTGGAAATTTTCCACTCACTGTTCATGTAAAGCAGCAAACAATAAGCCAGCTCCTGATGTGCTGCTGGATTAACTGACTCTATTTAAAGCAGCCATCACCAAAACTTATCCATGTTCCTCTGCAGCCATAATAAACAAGTTTGAATTCTTTCCATGTTGAGTTATTAAAACCACCTCTCATGCCAAACCCTACAATAAGAAACACCCTCTATGTGCTTTACTCTTAACTCTTATTATAAAAACAGTGGCACTTGTAATCCAAGTGGGTTATTAAAGCTTTTTTTGACACTCATCAACAGAAAGGTTCTTTCATGTAACATAAAAAAAAACCCTCTACAAATTAAATTAAGTGAGTGCAATGACTATGAGACTCAGTAACTGACTATAAATAGTCACTCTTTCAAGTCAATATTTACTACAGCAGGGGTTTTAAAGTCTGAGAGTGTGGGCCTCCCTCCAGACAAGTTCGGAAAAAGGTGCCCCCTCACCCACCCTTTAGTTTAACGGCTTAATGTCGCTCAACTCCTGGATGCCTATGGGATCATGATTATGCTATTTGATCTCCTATACACACAACAATTGAGCCAAGACAGCCTAATGTTGCTGTTTGACAAAACTTCAACTACACTAAAGACATAAAAAAAAAGGTCTGTCCTGAGGCATTTATCAGCTTCTGACTCTGGGAAAAACAGGATATTCCATGTGATCTCCTTTTGATAACTAATGTAAGATTTCATCACTTCCATTCACTGAGCCTCTCCTGAAACTGTTTGAAGCCCCCACTTTGAAAACCTTTGTACGAGAGAACCTCTACATTGCAACATCTGTATAAAGCCCACAGTACGTGAACACTTAGGAAATAAACACCACCAGCAAAGTGAAGTGATTGCTTACCTGGCCGTGAGTATCTCCTGGAGGTTTTCCAGGTTCAAACCGTACAGCGAGGCCAAAGTCTCCAATGACTGCAGTCAGATCATCTCGTAGCATCACATTCTTACTCTTGAAGTCCCTGCAAAATTAATTTCATTACAATGTTGTAATTATAGAGATCTTTAGTCACACATATTAATTCATAGACTTCCAGGGTAAAATTACCAAATCAAGCACAGCCAGAAGAGGGCAATACTAATAAAATGTCTGACATCAAACAGAGCCTGGTTTTCAGATTTTTGAGGTTTAGATAGGTGATGTTTATTGTTACCTGTGTGCAATGGTGGGTTTGGGCCCCTCTCCCTTGTAGCTGGGAATGTCCTCATGGAGGTAGGCCAAGCCGCGGGACATGGTCTCTGCTAAGTGACACAGCTCACTCCAGGTCACAGTGTTACCCTTCAGGTGGTCTGTCAATGAGCCCTGCACGCACACACACACAAACACATGAAACATTCAGGGGCACGGCTTAAGAACTGCACATGAATCTTTTTTCAAATCATATGCTCAGAAACTGTGGGTCAACATCCAGGTAATTAGCCAACCTTAAACCGGGAGTAGATGGTTTTTTTTTGGTTGTGTGTTTCACTTGATTGGCCAGGTTAATAATGTAGTCTGGAATGATTACCAGCCTCGAAATTCATACATTTTTTAGCTTAAAACATCATGAAAAACACATTCAAAAATGCAATGATGTAGCCAAACAGATGACACATGCACCGCTGGCAACGAGACAATAAGTGTAACTAAATATGTTTGTGCCACAGCCATGGATAGAAGCTGCTAGGAGGCCAAGTATTCAAAGTCATTACACTAATGTAATGCTACATTTGTGGCCATGGTAATTACGGCTTAATCCTGTTTAGATGTATTAATACTTTTGTTGAGAAGACCAATGAACAGGATGTTCTGGTTGCCTCGAGGCATTTAATCATACAGTATCAGGAAGACTTAGTGCTATTTTTAATACTTGTAGTATTTGACATAAATGCCTGCATTATTTTTACACTAAATGCTTGAAAAACGTATAAATCAAAGCAACACAATTCTATCACTGTAAGGTATAGAAGGCACTACAGCCCTGCCATAAGTAATAAAACCGTCTTTAATAAAAGCTGCGATGCTCTTTTGTCCAGGTAAATAAAAGGCCTCTGCTGATATTGGAAAATGTCCAGTAGTTCTAGTAAACACAGAAGCCCTATACCTCGCTGTGAATTTGCTATATATGGGTGTATATATGGTCGCTCACCCTCTCATGAAACTCCGTGATGAGCCACAGCTCCGTCTCCAGGTTGGTTCCATGCTTCTCTGCAGCGATGTAACGCAGGAGGTTTTCATGTCGCATCCCCGGAGTCATGAATATGTCCCGCTCGTTCTGCCACGACTGCTTATCCTACACACACACACCAGGAACTCGTGTTTAGGTCTTGACGATTTACACAAGCACTTATTAAAAATAATGGAAGCCTTGTTTATGTTACACAAAGCGGCTCTGGCCAGTTTCAGTCTTTCATGCATGAGCATTCAAGTCACAGAGCTGAGCGGCCCGATTTTCCAAAAACTATATAACCACTGTTCTTTGAAGTTCATTTAACAACACTTTCCGCTGCGATGAAGGCCTTTACACAAGCATCAAAGACTCTTTTAAGCATCTGGATGAAAAAAATATTTCAACCACTGCATGACAAGAAAGACTTTTAACCCATTTCCCAAGTTGCACCTGTTTTCCTGAACAAAGGTTGGAAGCGAGATGTCTCCTTTCTCGATTTGTAAAACACGAACCAAAAATATTGCATTGCACTATTTTGTGTTTTCATACAAAATACCATGTTAGCATTTTGCTTGTGTTTTATAAAAATAGCAATGCGGCTGGTGGATTAGACAATGGCTTAAAAGTCTGAGATATTTATTCATCCAGATGGTTGGAAGAGTCTTTGAGGACTTCAAACATCAAAGGGCTCGAATGTAATGTTAATACATGAGCGGCACAAACTGGGGCGACAAAGCAAAAGATTAAAAACTACACAAATGCCTTGAATTAACATCGTACACGTACCTGAACAGGGAAGATCTTTACGGCGACATACTCGCTCATCAACTGGGCCTTCCAAACACAACCAAAGCGCCCCCTGGCTTTGATTTCCAGCAGCTGCAGTGGCTTCAGACCCACCAAGGGGGACGGAGGAGCCGGTCCAGGATCCTGAAAAACAGACGAGGCAAAGTGTCTTTCCTGTGTCTACAAAGATGTTAGCACGTCTCTCGCAGGAGCATAACTGGGTAATCAGGTTAAACAGCAGCAGCAGTAAAGCTTTATCATGAGGAAATGAAAAGGAGAACGTGCAGTGAAAGTCTGATCTCTCAGCGCAGCAGATTATCACTTTAAACGAGAGTCAGGCAGAGGGGGGGGGGGGCACGGCCTCTCACCTCGCTCAGGTCTACGTGACCGTAGGGAGGCTTGCGGTGGCGGTACATCCACAAGGCCAGGACGAGGGCCAGGGACAGCACGCAGAGAGGCAGCAGGGAGTACACGAGCACGTTGAGCAGGGACGGCACTCGGGGTGGAGGCCGGATTTTCACTGTGGGGGGGGGGGAGCAGAATAATTACCAGCGTTATGCCTCGTAGCTTCCCGGCAAATGCAAATAAAAGCTACTGAAAGCTGCAATGCCGCATATACAAAGTGCAAATGACCTCTGTGTACATTTAGAGCAAATTGCACTATTATATAACATGTAAATTCTGAATGTTTCGCATTTTAGGATTATTTAAAAGGAAAACTCACAAAGCCTCTGAAAAATAGGCCAGTGTTCTGATTATGATGTATACATGATGTTTTTACTACTACATGCAACGCTAAGCCGCACTCCCACTAATCAGAGGGGAAAAGCAAAGACCTATTTTTTGCTTGTACTATATGTGGGATGCATTTGCCGCTCACCTCGGTTGCCACTGCCAATCATGTCAGGAAGGTGGGTGAATCGTTCATTGCAGTAGTTGCCCTCGCAGCAGCAGAAGAAGACCTGAGGGTTTTCCTCCATGGAGACACACTCTTGCCTAAAAAAAGGGAGACGACACACCTACGTTATTGCTTTGACAAACGAATGTCGAAAGCAGATAGGCGTCAAACTCGAGATAGCAAAAACTGACGACACTTAAACTTGATGAACCTAGTGGGTGAGCGTCTGACTCTTGTTTTTCGACACACCCCTGCTTCTGCTGAACATAAACCCTCTGTGGACAAAGGGATGTTTGTCCTGTTTATTGTCAGGGCATTAACCCATGCACTCCTAGGTATTGGTTGCTGGTAATACTGCCAATGGATTGTGTATTAGTACTCAACAGCTGGGGTACAGGGTGCATGCAGACTGTAATGTAGAACCAAAGTTCATAAGTGTGAGTTCATTATTTTGCAATACATAAATGTTTGGGTGCTTTGAATGTTTGAGTACAGCCGAGGTGGAGATAATTGAAACACCCTAATGATGCAATAACATTTTATTTTTTATCACTCATTTTTTCTATTTCAAAATTCATAAAATAAGAGGTGCTTTGCAGTTTTAAAGCCTGCTCTTAAACACTATAATTAATCTTTAAACACTGTCTTAAATCACTAAAGAAAATGCCCACCTGTTCATCTCTTCTCGCATTCTCTGGCCCTATTTTACATGGCTCTTCTCTTTCAGATTAAACTTATCAGAACGAAACTTCTTTTTTTTTCCAGGTCTCACTTTATTCCCTTTGAAGTTATAATTGCAGCCAACAGCACTTCAGACCGAAGCTATTTCCCTTGAAACCGTCAATGAAATTGTACCTGCTTCTAAACCTACAATTTGTGCACATCCTATTCTAGAGAAGCTTTTGAAAAATAGGCTTTTGATTTTAATGCAGTCCTTTCTGACCAACATTAACATACCGCTGTGTCACTCATAATAGCAGTCATCTTCATCCTCACAGCTACTTTCGATAATCAGAAAGAAATAGAAAGGCTAAAACACACTGTCAAAACCTACTTATCTTATTGGTGACTAACACACACACAGATGCGTTTGGGGTTGAATATTACAGTACTGTTTTCTCCGACTTGCCTTCGTGAGCCACCGGAGCTTGTTCAAAACGCTGTGGCCTGAATATTAAAGACTCGAAAGTTTGATTGTGCCACACTGCTCTACTCCGGCTGCTGATGAAGGCTGGTTTAAAATTCTCCTCCTGACTTACAAAAATCCTGAGTGGCCTGCTGACACCGTATCTTTCCGCCATCATCAGGATGTGGACACGGAGCTGCACTGTCGCTCGCAGACGATCTGCTCATTCCCAGATAGAATGAATGCGAGCTGTGCTGGTTGCAAAGCTAACACAGACATTGGTCCTATCAAAATAAAACACGATTGTGAAACTAATCTTTGTATTCCTCTGATCTGAGTCAGCCTGGTTTGCTGACGTTACAGTTTGAATTTTATAACATATTCAATAATTTACACTCGATATACTGTGTTGTACATCCTACATGCTTGCATGTGAAGTTGCAGTTGGATACATGCCTCCTAGATGTGGTTTTATAGATGTTGTCTATACGGTTTTAGGGCTAAAATGATTGATCCATCAATGGACAGAATTAGTCAAGAGCTGGTTTGATAGTCAGTGCTTTACACTTGATGGTATCAGCTTCTTAAATAAGTATATTATCTGCTCTGTTATATGTCATTGTAAATTGAATATCTTTGCTTTTGCTGCTGTTGCTCGGACAAAATTAACAACTGGAATGTTATCTTGGACTTTTTTACAGTTTCCCTGCATTTTATAGCTTAATTTGGAAAATAATGGGCAGATTAAGTGATAATGAAAATGCTTTTTAGTTGCAGCTCTATATCCTTCAATTCTTGGCTTCTTGTGTGGTGTGTGTGGAGCACAGTGTGTGTGTGTATGTGGAGGATCTGTAGACGCTTGCTATACTGTCGTGAGATGTTGACTGAGTTGGTGATAAAACATTGTCAATACTTTTTGCGTAGGTGACTAATTCAAATGGAGTTTGTCAATCAGGTAAGACATTTTTGTATTTTATGCCATGTCCAAATATCTAATTAAAGAGAGAAAAACAGCCAATCATCACATTTTAAGAGATCGAAACCTGCAAATGTTTGTCATTTCTGCTTGATAAATTATTCAAGCAGCTGTTGTTGTTTTTTTTTCTAATTTGCTGTCAACTAACCAATGAATCGATCCTGGAGCTTTTATTTCTGCCCCTGAAGACGCCTGAGGTCACACACACAAAGCTGTGTCGGACTACACGTGGGCACTGACGCACATATTTGTGTTGTACCCGTTGCAAGTCACTCTGGGCTCGAGCCAGACACCTAAAATATAAATGCAATTGCACGGTGAGCGATGACCCGACCTGTCATAGCAGTTGAAGTCGTCCAGCCAGCAGCCTTTCTTCACCAGCTTGATGGTCCCTGAGGAGTTGAGCCAGGAGGCGTAACAGTGCAGCCGCTTGTCCTTCTCCCCCTCGCAGCGCTCGAAGCCGCTCTGGTTGGTCTTCTCCGTACGCCAGTTATCATTGTAGTACACACACTCCCGGGTCTCTGCTTCGCCCAGACTGTACCCTGAGACGGACAGAAGGCCTCAGTCAGCTCACATCGTAATGAATTGAAACTCAACGGCGGAAGAACGGACATATGGCGCGGGATCCGCTCGGTGCCACGAAGAAACATCTCTGAGCAGAGGCTCTATCATCACTCTGGCACACGGCCAAGTTTGGGAGCTCTCTATAGTAAAAAGGGAGCTCCTCTGGGCTAAGAAATTGTTGCTGAATAGTAGTTCGGCATAATCCCATTCACTAAAAGATCTTTGCAATAGAGTAGCAACTAAAAAGGAGGAAAAAAATGACAGAATTTAATTAACTATAAAAAACAATGGTGAGCCCTTCTGTGGCGTAGAAACATGCCACACACCGGCGTGCTACTTCTATAGATAAGGACTCTTGTATTCTGCTGGAGTGTGACACATCTGGAACGACAGATAAGACCTTCTTCTTTAAGGGCTTTTACTGTCATTTAGCAGGAAATAGTTTCCCCCAACCAAGGCGAAATGTAACAATGGCTGTCAGTCTCCAAGTGCTGCACAATTCCTAATTGAAAAAGGTTTTCTTCTCCCTCTGTGCCGGTTTAATGTTGGACACACTCGAGCAGCACATGCAAGGAGTGTTTTGATGAATAGTGAAGCAGATAACTTGCTTCCACAGTGTTGCCTGGACATTCATGCCTAATCTTTGTTCCCAGAAAAAAATAGTGCATGTCTCTTTAAATCCCTGCCTATAGGAGGCTGCCCATCCCCCAGTGTTACCCCCACCAACCCATTACACACACACACACACACACTCAGGCATCCACTTACACACACATACATTTAGTTGACCAGCAGCATACAATGAATTTCATTATAGCACACAGGGATGCATGCAAACCAAACATCATGCTCATTATTAAGGATGGAAGGTAGTAAGGACACAACACACACAAACACACACACACATAGCAGAGATGCTCAATGCTCCATTGAGCCGAGATGGCATTTCTGATATCTGTGGTCACATGATCCTGGAGGACTTTTACTACAAGATCAGTCCCCAACCCCCCTCCCTCTGTCACTTACTGAGGCTTACACCACAACAACATGCATTCTGGAGAAGCAGCTTACTATACACTCCAAAACCCTAATCTATAAACCATAAAGGCATTAGCCACACAAGAGACAGCTGTGCCTCAATGAAATTTTTATTACAGTTCGAGGAAAAGCTCTAAAACATTTCCCGAGGTGTGTGAATGTTATTGTTTTCAAAATAAGAGTAGTCATAGTAGTGGGTCTGTTTTGGGAGGGGGCGAAGGGGGGGCACAATAAAAAAAAAAAACTCCCATACAAACAAAAGGCAAACAAGCCTCCTGCTCATTTTCACGTGGTTCCACAGTCACAGGCTGTGGAACAGTAACCTCAAACCAGGTTCAGAGACAAACAAGCTGCCACCTCTGCAAACCACACATCGTCCATTTGGGGGACAGATCCTCCCAGAGAAAGTGTGTTTTGTTCGGGCTGCAGCCACAAACAAGAGCAGAGAGAGGGAGAGAGAGAGATGGAGCCTATAAGGTTTCAGGATGTTGATGCAGCTGCTGCTTTTCTATTCCTGCAAACTGGGACGCAACAGTTTCACATTAGGGTTTAATTTTAGCGTGTTTTTTTTTAGAAAATAAAAGCATATTAATGAGATGATAGTGGGAGAATAGAGACATAAAACCTGAAGAATAGTCAACGTAATAAAGTTGAATCAGATGATTATAAACTAGTTTGTGGGTTGAAATTTTAATCGGACACACACATAAGAGGAAAAAAAAGAACTGTTGCAAATCCAGGAGCAACAAAAGCGGCTTTACCTGCGCATAAAGTTCCCAGAAGAAGTGAACAAGTCAGCCATGAAAAAGACATGTTCCGTTCGAAATGCGAGGACAGAGATTTCCGCCGCTTTCCGTCGCCAACATTCAAAAAAAAAAGCCAAACTCAGCTCGTCCCGAACATGAGGATCCGAACCACCGCAGGGCCTCCGGAGCCTCCGCAGCCTCCGACCAGCAGCTCGGCGCGTGTCAACAGCCGCGACGCCGCTACAATGTTGCAAAAAAAAAAGGAGCGAGAGAGACACGAGCGCCGAGGAAGTGTTAGTCCGCCGAGAGGTGCGGCATTTCCCCCCGAAGTGGATCCGAGAAACGAGCCTTTTTTTCCTCAAAACATCCGAACCGGAACCCGTGTTTTTTCCCCCTCTCCTGTAGGTTATTCAGTGGAATAGTAGCACCGCTGCATCGGGAGGTCGGTCGGGGTTTACATGCATGTTACTGATCTGTGTCCAAAATGGCTTCTAAATGGGGAATGGGCTGCAAACAGGGAAACCCGGATGTGTAAACACAAAGAGGGGAATTCAGGCAGCCAGAGAGTGACCTTAACACGACACCACACATGCACGCCTCAAATGACTCGGTTTTTAGCCCCGATCCTCGCTCACCACCTCGATTTTAAGCTTAGAAACAGATAGATTGTGACGTTAGGACGAGGTTTTTATTTCTGTTTTAGTGCTCGGCCTCATGTAACACTTGCACTTTCTGTGGGCACACTTGGTGTTTTGCAGGCTACTTTTCTGCTTTTATAAATTGAATACGATTTTTTAAAATCAAATGCACGACGGTTTTGTAGCTAAATGCAATATTTTAAAGCTGTTATTTCGCATTTTTTAAAAGTATGCAGATAAATATACAAACATTTTATTTCATTTGGAGGATCTCAATACAATTGGACTGCATGTGCAAATTCAAAATACACATGCATTAGCTCCTACAGTATTTTATTAATAGTGAACATATAGATTATGATGTTAGGATGAGATTTTTATATCTATTTTAGTGCCCAGGCTCATATAACATTTGAACTTTCTGTGATCATACTAGGTGTTTTGCAGGCTACTTGTCTGCTCCTATCACTGCATTAGATAAAAAATCATTTAATTTTTATGTAATACATGAAGGTTTTACTGCAAAATGCAAAAAAATATGTTGCAACATTTTAACAGCATATGGATAAACACTCACACTAGACTAGACTGCATGTGTAACAATTCACAATACACAAGCATTAGCTCCTATAGTGTTTAGGTGATATAGTAAATAGGTAGATTATGACCTTAGGATGACATTTTTTTGTCTGTTTTAGTGCTCAGACTCATGTAACACTTGCACTTTCTGTGGTCACACTTGGTGTTTTATAGTCTGCTTTTCTACTCTTAACATTTAAATATGATTTTTACCTAATGCATGCAGATTTTATTGCACAATGCAAATAATATCTTGCAATATTTCAACAGCAAGGAGATTAACACACACTCACAATCTGTCTGTTATATCATTTGGAGTATCTCAATGCAATTAGACTGCATGCCCAAATTGAAAATATGAATGCATCAGCTCCTATAGTGTTTAAATCATATAGTAAACACATTATGAGGTTAGGATTAGATTTTTTTATTTCTATTTGAGTGCTCAGGCTCATATAACATTTGCACTCTCTGTGGTCACACTTGGTGTTTTATAGTCTGCTCTTATCACTTAGCCCCTCTTTAAAATAAGATTTTTATCAAATGCATGCAGATTTTAGTGCCAAATGCAATATTTTTAACAGCATATGCTATAATAAGCATAGGCTAACATTCTGTCTTTTATTTTGTCTGAATGGAATTAGACAGCATGTGCAAATTCAAAATACAAATGCATGAGCTTCTACAGTGTTTAAGTGATATTGTATATGTGATTATGTCTCCACCAGTCCCACAAATACTATGATAGATTCAGAGGGTTTTTGTCTATCTCAATGATCTTTAATGCATTAGTGGGAGGGCTAAAAATAGCTGACCCAATTTGGAGTAAGAGGATACAATAAATGCTATTTAAAATTTATTCCTTCTAATTACTCATTTCACCGCCAGACAGTGTTAAATATAAAATAGACCTCACACAGCGAAACCAAAATAGAGCCAAACTCATAATGAATCACTAAGCATTTTTTTATTATTATTATCACAAAACAGGAAGTATGTGGCATGAATCTTCCCCTATTTCCAAACCTATTCTTTTAATAGTGTTTCTGTTGCCAAATAATGTGACGTTTAATTTTTTTTAAAAAGGCGCTTGAATTTTCAAGTCTTCCAGCCAACAAACAATCACTTATAGGTGAAGTTCATTAAAATAAAAATTTTAAGGTTCAAGTCTTTCTTTCTCACACTAATTGGTTATGCTTCTCTTTTGTAATCTCCCTACTTAAGGCGAAAGCTTACCTCCATTAGAGCAACCAATCAAGGCTTATTTATGACTTAAAATAGATCTGTAATAATAATATATCAGGGCACATGCTTTGCGTCGTAGCTCTTTCAAAACTGAAGTCCTTTGTGCAGAATAATAAATCCCATCATCATAGAAAATCAGCAGTGACATTGTTAAAATGCCATTAAGCCGTGCTCACAGGTCCCTCTCTCTCTCTCGTCTTTGACATCCAGACTAATGGCATGTTGGTGACACCCGGCCAATTCAAGCAGCAAATGGCTCAGGAATAAGGTTAGCCATAGGTAATCGCCCTTAAACTAGTGCCGCGGAGTGTAACTCAAGACAAAGCATTTCCTCATTAGGCTATCCCATATTGACCCTGTAACTCGATAGAGGCCACGAGTGAAACCTTGTAAAGATAGGTGATCTGTTGTCATGACAGCTGGAAGAGAAAGCACACGGGCGCTCATTAAAGGCCCGAGAGCCAGGACCATGGTGTGACATTCCTGGAAGAAGGAGAGCATGTGGGGCGATGGTGCAGGGGTGCGTGAAATAAAACATAAAGCTATGAGGTAATCATGCTGTAAACGACTTAAGATACAACTTGGGCCAGTCTGTCATTACTTATACTGTGTGAATACATAATGCATGTATGCATGACATGATAAAAAACTGGATAGAAGCTTGTTGGACAAACTCAAATTGGGTGGATGAACCTTGAACAGACAGCATTAATTAATCATTCAATAATAGTGTTTCTGATCTTTAGAGTTCTTTTTTCATTCAAAGAAAAAAAAGGGGGGGGGGGGAAATCCAGATATTTCTTTCTGTTTTTGCCATCTCTGTCCCCCCACTGTGATCTCTTTCAACACCCTGAGGTGAGCCTCATGACTGAAATAGATTAATAACACTAGGTGGTAGCAGAGCTCCCCAGAGCAGGTCCACATATATCAACCTCTGCAATATCCCTCTTTCACTCTTGATTTATACCCTGTATATGAAGAGAGGACACACAAACATGCTTCCTACAAGGCTGAGCGACTGCTATCTTGTGTTTTTGTGCCTATTTTGTTTTCAACAGGCTCCAAGTTTGTACTATTAAGACAATTTGATTTCCCTCCTGGAAAAGTAAAATGCCCATTTATCCATCTATTAATCTATGTTCAGAGGTATCCAGAGTATCTCATGTAACCTGGTAATGGATCCATTAGTATGAGGAAAGGCACAACACTTAAAGTTATTGGAGTTATGGCGTGTAATAGAAAGCAATTACCTGAATCATAGCCTGAAGCCATTTCTACTCTGAATTGTGATGGTTAAGTTTCACACTGAGGGAGCCAAGAGCGAGGTGGGGGGAAAAAAATGGAAATAAGATTGAAGATATTGTAGATTCACTACTTTATTTCAGCCTTTGAATAATTCAGTACAAAAATAAAACAACAAGCAAAGTCAAACATTTTCTTCATCTTTTATTATTTTACAGGCCCACAGAGTCAGAGGGAGATTACTTGACAGCGTGGCGTGTTTCTCCTCCGTGGATGGTCTCGTCCCTGCAGTCGTATTGCCGGCGACACTGAGGTGCTTCAGAAGTAGTTCGCCACCCTGCGAACAGACTGGATGTTGGGGTTCTCCGCCTGCCACTCCATGTGAGTGCAGTAGCTTCCTCTCTCCACGATGTACATGCGCCCGCGGTAGTTAGGCTCCTCATACAGCACCCAGCTGTTTGGAGACACAGATAAATAGCTTAAAAACTGTTTTGAATGTGCATCTAGTGAAAGATAGAAGGTGACATATTTCTGTCATTACTCCATCTGGCTTGACTTCTAAGGGTTCATCCATAATATAAGAACACATTGTCTTACTTACCTCTCCTGGTAACAAGTTATGCCTTTTAGTTTCTAGGTTCCAACCTCTAACACACATTTTCATTTGTTATCTATATTTCGTTTTGTGTCCTTTAAAAGTGGAGAGATGGCAGGAAATGAAGGAGAGAGAGATGTGAAGTGGTTCACGGTCGGTGCCTTGAGATTTCTGACACCACCCCGACACAAAGTGAGTTTTCTTTGTGATGCTAAAAATATTGAAAAAGAGCATTTTATAAATTCAAAAGACACAATTTTGCAGTTACTCTGGATAAGTCACAGACCAAGGAAATGTGTGTTCCCTGTTTTAAAAAAAAGTGTGTTTTGAAGGTCAATTTCAAATAAAGTGAAAGACAAAATTTCTAATTCTGTAACAAACATTAACTTTAGATCATTCATCTTTATATTTAATTTCATCCATGACTTTTTTTATGGGGGGAACATTCTGGGTTGTCGTCTTGTTCTATCTATCTATCTATCTATCTATCTATCTATCTATCTATCTATCTATCTATCTATCTGTCTGTCTGTCTGTCTGTCTGTCTGTCTGTCTGCAGGGATACGTACGCTCCGTCTCCATAAACCCTGATGGAGTTGATGCAGTTCTTGGTCAGGCCTCGAGCCTGCAGGAACGGGCAGTCGTCGCACAGCTCCACGCACTGGCCGCTGAACTTGTCTCCCTCGAACAGCTCCATCCTGTAGTGCTCTCCATGCTAGGGAAGATAATGACACGTCCTATGGCTGAGTCACAGCACCAGCGTTGGCCTTCGCTTCACACCACAAAGGACCCAAGGCCTCGTCCTTTGTGCGCCGACGACTGAATTAGATGTGCAAACACTTACACAAACACACTTATAGAAATCTAAAGGTTAGATGTACATGTGGAGGATGATGTATATGATGTTTAGTTCACATACTATAGCTTAAACGACTAAATGTGTGATTTTCTTTTAGCTGGTGTCAATATGTGATGTGAAATCCTGCTGAAAGTTGCTGAAACGCTTCAACACATATTCCCGTATTAATATAAAAGTTATACTTGGACTTATACTTATATATACTTGTACTTCGATTTATCTGAAAAACACATGTGCACAAATGGGGCCACACATATGCCAGTCTTTTTTTTTTCTTCTCACAACCAAATATTTGTGTGTCCCTGGGGTCTCACACACACACACACACACACACACACACTCGTACCATCCTGATTGGCCTGCAGGAGCCCATGTGATCGTTATGGGCATTCCAGCGCTGGAATTCAGGATACTCTCCGTGCTCCAGAATGTACTGTTGGCCCTTGAAGTCCGGATGGTCGAAGCAGATGAAGGCCCCGCTCTCCACGCGCACCGAGTTGACCCTGTTCATGAAGCCGCGGTCCTGGAAGTTGTCACAGTCGCTGCAGATCTCCAGCTTCCTCCCAGTGAAGCATTTTCCCTCATAGAGCACGATCTGTGTTTTTTTTTTTTTGTGCGACAGTGAAAATGACTAACAGTGTTGTGACATAGACAGATATTGTGCTGACGTCTGAAGCCGGATCAGTCGCCTCCGTTATTTGTGATTGACATTTGTTTGTGACACACATGTACAAATGGGAAGGTTCCAGCATGGCTGCCCCCTGGTTGTGGTACTCACCTTTCCTGAGTACTGAGACATTTTCCACTGTTTGCTGATCCAAACTAGTCACACAGTATAGGAGTGGAAAAATTTGGACACCCAGATATATATGACCGACGGAGAGCGAGGTGGTATCGCGAGGCCGAGGCAACAAAAGCGCAACAATGGGGGGTTTAGACATTCTGCCACATGGACAGTTTCCCTTACATGTGCCAGTGCTGATATTGGAGTTTGGCTCTGGGGGGCGAAACAATAGACGGAGAGATTTTGCTTTGATTGGGCTTTGGGAGTGATGTTGCACCGAGTTGGGGGTTGCAGAGTAATATTTGGGTCGGGTCCAGACGAGGAGGAAAACAAACAGGGAGTGAAAGTTAAAGCAGAGGTGAAAGGACACAAATGACCCAGTGCATACAAGAAGTCTGTCTCCTGGTATGTCGGGGCGAGCGACTGGGAAAATGTAGAAACAATGAGGTGTGGTCCCAGTCCATTTTCAAACCCTCTTAACCCAGTTAGGTGTGAGTTTTGATGGCAGCGGGGCGAAGCAAAGCAGCCCAGATCTCATATTCCAAAGCAGATTTCCCTCCAGCTTGTCTTTGCAGATCTCTCTCTGTTGTCGTTTCTCTGATGCTGATCCTGAATTTGGGGAGGGGGACTCTGAGGCACGACATCAAAGACCACCAGTTTTAATGTGAGGCAGGTGGAGCAGGATACAAAACAGATAAAACCTGTTTTTCATGAACCGTATGACTTCAGCCCCCCTCCCCCCACCACCCCCCCGTCTCCACCTACAGTAGCAGAGATAAAAGTTTGAAATGATTTATTGCACATGAGTGGAGTTTATGAGACAAAGATTTGGGATTCACACTATACGTGCTGGAAAACATTTGTCTCAAGTGTGCACTTAAACTCACATGGATTTTTGTAAAAAGACGTCGCTCCATTCAGTCACCAATGGGCCTCTTTGTTAGATTTATTTAAATTATTTCTTATTATTTATTTTGTAAAGCCATTCATGTATCACACATGTATTCTTAATCGTACTGAAAGATATTTAATAGAAATATTTCTTTGCACGAATGGAAATATTTTTATATTTGTGCAGCATTTTTTAAATAGTTAAAGGTATTTACTTTAAGTGTATGGCAGCTGCTGAGTCTTTCATTCTCTTCCATTAGTTTTATATAATGTTGTAGGTTGAGTCAATTCAGACTTGATGCTTTGTCTACCGCTGATATTAGTGAAAGAACACTGAGCTAAAGGTATTATGCTTCACCTAAGACATAATTCACCTAAAGCAAACACACTATACCTTTGACTAATATCCTCTTGTGCTCTTAAAGTACATATCCAAGGAACAGGAATCTTTATTTGAGTCTGTGACAAATGCATACATTTATATTTGCAGAGGTCTCATAAAGCATATGCAGCCGTGGACAAAGGGTGGACAGCTCTTGCATAATGCATGATTCTGATCATTGGGAAACTGCAACCCCTGAACATGGTGTGACCGGGGTGAGCGAGTTTCTGAGCATATAGACTTAACAGAGATATACCACTTAATGGGACGTTGCCATGACAGGACAAAGCACGAGTGTGTATAAAAAGAGGAAAAGTCGATGAATGCATCTCAGTCATTAGCAGAAACCGACGCAGAGGAAGTCAGACAGGTATGTAAAGATGAAACATCTCATATATGAGTTATTTCTTAGTTTGTGTGTTTAACCTTCAGTTGTTTTTGAAATACAACTATGTTTAATTCAAAACTAAAATCAATATTAGCTTGACACTTTTTTCCATGTGTTTGCTATGAAATGTCAATATCACTGTGCATTGGAGTTTTTGCTCAGAAATTTTAGAATTTAGGCAAAATGAATTCTTAAAAATCACAATTTAATCATGTCTAAGAAACACTGTGTAATCAATGGGAAACATGCCATGAGATTACTGGAAGTATTGCACATACTGTTTTATCAAACCTGTGCTTTATCTCTCACAGGCTGCAGTGATGAACAGAACAATGAGGCTGTTGGTCTTGGCTTTGTCCGTCGCCCTGCTGTTTACAGCCGGTGAGTCGCTCACTGATTCTCCACTGAGCAAACACAACCTCTGCTGCTGTGCAAACGGGGACGTCTGCTGTCTCTCTATTAGTCTTCGCTGAGCAGGAAAACAGCAGAAACTGTCACGAGCAGGTTTTTCATTTTGCAACATATAGCAGGGAGTTTCATTTAAGAGATGGAAAACTACACCTTCATCAACCTACTGAACCTACTGAATAACTTGCACATATTGATTGTCCTATAGATTCCTACAGAAAACACACTATGACAGAATTTAATTACATACAGTAAAAGTGATGGAAACAATGACTGACACGTGTTTCTTCTTCTTCTCAGGTGAGGCCCTGAGCTGCCACCGGTGCGTCCCTAAAAGGGCTGGAGGACCCTGTGAGCTCACTGTAGAGACCTGCAAACCAGAGAAGGACAGCTGTGCTGCTGCCAAGTTCCTCAGCTCACCATGTGAGTTTCTCAGCACACTCACAACAGAACAGCAGAACATAAACCGCAGTAAAATATCAGTGTTAACTTAGGATGAATTCACAGAAGAAAAACATTTGCATGCACATCATGGCACCAGGATTACAAACCAAACTATGTAGAGAGTCAGATAAATGTTGAACACCTGAAACTGCTGAATGTTTGTGAATCAGTATGTCAATCTTTTCCTGTTTCTTAAACTTTATTTCAGATGGCCAGTACCAGAAATGCATGGCTCTGTCAGACTGTGAAATGCTGAAGACGAACTCCGTCATCGACATGAAGTGCTGTACTGACGACATGTGCAACACTTTCGAAAAATTTTAAAACTCTAAAAAAAAAAAATGTCTTTGAGCATGTATGATTCAATTTTTTTCTAACCTTTGCAAATAAAGTTGAACAAAAACGAGCCTGTTCTCTTTCATATGTCATGGAAATCTTTTCTTATTACTTTCTGAGCCGCATCGATTCAAAACTTCTGCCTGCTACGAGTCTAAAAGAAAATACTAGGAGTTATTGGATTCGTGTTCAGACAAGAGTTAGAACATCTTATCCGTGCTTTCATTTTCAGCAGGTTGGCTTATTGCAATGGTCTTTTCTCAAGTCAACTTTGAGCTCATTCGGAAAACTGCTGCTTCTGTTCAACACCAATCTTCACCAGCTCACAAAGCCTTGCATTCACCTCTGGCTCCACTTCTATATAACATTTATTACATACAGTATATAGATATTCATGACTAAAATGAACCTCATAATTTTAAGTTTAATTTTCAGGACTGTGTGGGTGTGGCTTGATCAGATTTGATTGACAGTGAGCAAACAACCCACCATCACTCTGTCATCACATTCAGATTTAATTGGTGCACTGAGTTATATCACATCACTTTTTTTTTTCAAACTGAGCTCTGCCTCCTTCACATCAGCCAGAAGAGCACCAAAAAAAGAAATTCAGAAAACTCTCTTGTGAAATAGCTCAAACTGCTCTAAGAAGAAAATTGCAGGATCCTATCACTCACAACAGCTCATTGAAAGAAAGAGGTTTTCAGGACCTTTAACACTCTGTTTGTCTATTAATCTGCCGTCGATCATTCGGGAGTAAAATAAAAAATTGTCTTTTACTATATTGAATCCTCTGGGGTCATGTTTATTTTCATAAGACAACATGGGAAAACAGCATTTACATAGATGTGGAGCAGCTTTAGAAAATACATAATTCTGATGTTCACCATTGCTTTATAATGAAACTTAAGAACTGCACTTTCATCCTATACTCTCAATTTATTTAGTCCTTTCACAGGTGTGTATGTACTGTATTCATCACCCTCTTTTTAACCTTTATGTAAAGCAATCAGAACTCTCTTTAAAAGGTGCTTGATAAAAAAATGAACCCAAGGTAATGATCCACACTCAAAGCCGGGCGCTTTACATAACCACTTTTTGCTTTAATGATTACAATCAAAAACATTTGTACAACATTTTCAACATTAGAAAATGGATGCAGATTTATTTTTTTCTTCTCTTTTTTTTGGCTGACAGTAACCGCTATGAAAACGAACTGAGGAACAGAGAGGTGGGTACTGCGTGGAGATGAAGTAGAAAAAGAGCTGTATGTTGGAGGGGACCAAACAGCTGGTGATGTATCAGAAGAAACGTCCATGCTAACTTATCCGTTTTTCAGAGCGTGCGCGTGGCGGACATGACATTTCTCTTATCTCTTGTTATTCAAACGGAGTCGGGCTCGTAGCCTATACGGTGAGCTGCATAATGAGAAGCTAAGATGCATCAAGCCACTACTATCTCTGAGGCCTTGGTTACGGCTGTCGTCATTAACCGAGCATAGGGAAACATTTTTTCTGATACACCCAAATGATGTTCCTGTGTTTTGCATCAGTGCCGAGCACAGAGATGGAGGAGGGGTGGATTGTGGGAAATATAAGACAAGGGAACAACCACTCATCCATTTTTTTCTTTTTTTACTTTTTAAATCAAACACACAAAGAAAAAACGAGGATGACAAAAGGGAATAGGAAATACTGATAAATAACAGTGGAATCAGAGCCATAAATAGACAGTATTGGATATTTAGGACCCTGGAGGGGTGGAGTCAGCTGAGGTGGAGGAGAACTGGCAGCTAGCCTTCAAGTAACGGGATTTCCCAGTGCAGTGTCCTGTGTGTTGATTGGGCGGCTCTACATCATGGAGCAGGACGTTTTTCCTGGCTGCACGCCGCCGTCCATCTTCTCTGCCTCCAGGATCATCCTCCGGAAAACCTCCACGGCCGTCTGACAGACAGAGAGAGAGAGAGAGAGGGGACGAGACACACACACATATATAAAGGATGCTGTCACATGTCTCACATGTCATGAGTTTTCAAGCCACACACCCCACATCCAGCGGTGGGTTCAGGCACAACAGAGGTGGCAAATTAACAGATGTTCTGAATATAAAATGTTGATATTTTGGTTAATGCATTCACCAAATAACGCAATAGAGAGATTCAAGATTTGATTCCTGTTGGCCAATCCTGAGCCACTCCCTGAACAAAAATGAAACAACAGTTAGCAACAAACTGCATCTTGGAGTGTTGGTGGATGAACTTTTGAACCGTTATTAAACATGCATGAAATGATCTTCTGGGCCACTCGGGGGCAGCACAACAAGCTGTGATCACAACACTGACTTATTATTGAGTTGACATGGCAAACATGTTAGTGGCTCATTTGCACACTCAACAAGACAACGGCAACATTAATTTGGAGCTTGTTGAATGGTGGAATATGGATGTAGCTGTGGTTTGCTCTCCATCGACGCCTGAGGTAAACATCACGTTCTTCAGCTGCCAAATGCTCCTCTGTGTTCACCAACTAACCGCTAACCCTGTCTGTGTGCACTTTGGTGCTGTGCAGTGGGGGTTTTAGAGTGTTTTTGGCTGCCTGGAAACAACACTGATGAGAGCTGTGAGAATGAACCAAAACAGAGGCTAAGGGTAGTTAAACCAAAAACAATGAGCCGAAAGGAACTACAATGCTCTGACAAGCTGAGGGAAACTGAAGAGATTATAGTTCTCAGTGTTCCCGTTTACATTACACAAAGCAATCTGATCCACTGTTAATACAAAAATATTGATCAAAGCAGCTTTAAAATCCAAGATCATTATGTATATTTACTGGCAGCAATTTCAAGGTCATAATAGAGTTTCTCTTATAATGACATAAGTAACCACCAGGGGAGCAGCAGCACTGTCATACATGGAAAAGTAAAGAATCATTTTCTTTAATATACTGTGTTTGGGTATGTACTTAAAATCCAGTGTGGGAAAGGTGGTGATGTCATCTGGATTTTTTTTTTTTATTGGGCCACAGAAGACATTATATAATTGTTCACAGGCTCTTCTTCTTAATGAGTAATGTTGATCTGTGACATGACTATTTTTTAACAGGTAGATAAAAAGCCCTTGACAACGACCGAATCAAACATAAAGCACTTGCTGCTGAATATGATCCAGCTCTTACCTGGTTCTCTTTAGCTGAGGACTCCATGAAGGCAGCGTTCCAGGATTCGGCTAATGCTTTTCCTTCTTCACAACTGATTACTCTGAAGAAGAAAAACACACACACACACACACACACACACACACACACACAGACACACACAGCAGGCCAGTCAGTCAGTCAGAATAAAACACATAAATATTTCACAGCTAGGCCTCAGGGTCGACTAATCCACACAGTTCAATCGCTAAAAAAGATGATACAGAAACGACGACTAAATCTGGCAACTGCTACTGTATCTCCCGTGTGTATATGTACGTGACCTATTGTACAGTGTAGGTGTGTGTGTTAGGACATACCGCTCCATATGTAGGTCGTTCTTGTTTCCGACGAGCATAATTGGTACTCTGCATGGGGAAGGGAAGCAGCGCGTTGTCATTTATCATGATACATTACATAGGTCCTGGAATGGCTTGGATGGCAAAATAAGTACTTACTGAACTTTTCCCACCATGTCCAATAGTTTTTCATGGATAACTTGTACAACTTCAAAGCTGGAAGAAACAAGGGCAAAATTGCTTATTCAGTAGGAACTGAATGCAACTCATTATACAGAATAGATATTTGTTTGCTTTCAAAACCCGGAGAAGAGAAATTATACCTTTTATTAGATGTGACTGAATAGACCAGGATGTAACCGTTGATGTCTATGGAGTAGGTCTGTGGGAAGATGGAGTACTCATCCTGCAGAGACAGAAGTTATGAAGAAATTAGTATGCAAAGTGACAGCTTTTGGAATAGAAACGATTAAAAGTAATTAATGAAGCAGAGTTAACAACAAGCTATGAACAACAAGCCCATAACAACACATATTCGTATAAAAGTCAATAATCCGGCTAATGGACTGAGTCATACCTGTCCTGCTGTGTCCACCAGCTGAAGATGGTACTCTTGTCCGTTTATTGTGATCATTTTAGTAAATGCTGCAGTTGAAAGAGATGAGAAATTAACCAATGAATATGACAAATTGAACATTTTAATGCAGAGCTTTCGAGATAACACAACACCACAGTACATCTCTACCACATGGCCGACCGCGTCTCCATCAGCGTGCAGATCTCGAGACATACAAGACACAGCCCGGGTTATGGATCCATTTTGGTACCAGTGAGTTCATCCAGCGCAGAAATGTCAATAAGTGCCTGGAGACGGGTCATATAATCTACAGCGGGACCGAGGGATCGCGCCGCCTGCAGCATCTCACTGATAACGCTGACACTTCACTTTATGTTAACCGTCCAGAGATTATTTATAGGCGCAGACCACACGCTGGAGAAACACAGGGTGATATGTGAGCAAACATGTCGGGAAGAAGAGAAACAGCCTGCAGGGAAAGTTTACACTCAAATCTCTGGAGTGTCTGGAATATGTGTGTTTAGAAGGCTGATGAATTAATACATGTTCTCTCCTCTGGCGAAATGTCCGTTTGAATTACCCTCGAGCAAGGCCCCCTCTCTAAACCAAGGACATCCAAGCCGGAGTCAGCAGGGGTTAATTCTGATCAAACACCACAGCAGCTGATTTCTCTAAAAGTTTCTCAAAGAAAGTTTTTTTTCTTTTTTTTTTCCCACCAGTGTGGAGACTGTTGGAATCAGCTGGTGTCATGTTCGGACACATTGGTTTAGAGGGAACATTACACCCCTCTGGGTAACAATTTAGTGTCATTGTTCTTCTTCTATCTGCGGCATCATGTTATAGAGTTATCAGGATGCACAAGTCAGTGATGATAAGAAGCAATGTAGGGGAAGATTATTTCACTTTCCATCCATCTATCATCTAGTAATAATGTACTGAGTGAAGATTTGAATTAGTAAAATGTGAAACATAAGCTATATAATGATATACTAGTGATTTCAAACCAATGTTGCAATCTTGTATTAGAGCTAGAAAGAACAATGATTATTGATTAAAAACACAAATATGCATTTTTTTAAATTGTTTTTTTCTTCCTTTCTTTTTTAAGCTAAATGGCCAAACATTCTCTTTTTACAGCTACTCAAATGAGAGGATTTGCTGCTTTTCTCCATTTTACATCATATTAAATATTTTTCACCCTGATTCCAAAAAAAGTTGTGGACTGATCCAAAATCACCTGTTTGGATCATTCCACAGGTAAACAGGTTGATTGGTAACAGGTGATAGGATCATGATTGAGTCTGAAAGGTTCATCCTGGAAGTCGTTCACAAGCGAGGACGGAGTGAGGTTCACCACTCTGTGAACACATGATTGTATAAAGGATATTCTTCATGGACTATGGAACACTTAAACTGTTGTCGGTAAACACTGTTTGTTTGCAAGTGATTGCATTCTGTTTTCATTCAATCCAACTTCTTTGGAATTGGGGTTGTATCTAGCAGATTTATCAACAAGCAAAATAATCATTAGTAGAAGCCCTGTATTCTATGTTGCATGAAAAATTCCTAGTAAATATCAGGATAACCACCTATTATCATGTGACTGCGATTCCAAACTCAGGTCATGTGAACTAACCCATCTCCATGACAAATCCATCCACTGAGGAAGGCCACAAGATGGAGCTGAAAGCTTTGGAAACACTAGGTAAGTAGACCTTGTGATGAGAATTTAATTTGTCAAACAACAATTATAATATTGATTTCAAACAAACTGACTAAACTTACATCTTTTTTTGTGGATATTTTCCTCGTCAGAATTGAGGGTCTGAGGACAGAGAGGGTCACATGTTTCTCAGGCTTTAAAACCCTCTGAGACAAATTTGCAATTCTGGGCTCTATTTATAAAACTGACTAGACTTGCCTGTATAATGAAGAGCCTGATAACCAAACATGAGTTTACACATGACCAACTGATGAAATGAGGAGAAAACACTGAGCAGAGCAGGCAAAGTGTTCGAGGATAACACAGCCTATACCTCACTTACGTGCACAATGAAGAGGTGTATGGCACACTCACCTGAAGACCACCTCTGCTGTGGTCATAAAAAAGTGCCATTAACTACTATTATACTTAGTTGTTGGATCACCTGGATCTGAGTGGTTTAACACCTCCACTGAATAGTTTCCTGTGGGAAGGTTTGACAGACCACAATACCCACACTTACTGTTTTCTATTGTCGGGTCATAGGAGTCAACAAACTGGCCTTCCACAAACTGAATGGTCAAGGAGGACTTTCCTGCAAAATACAAAAAATAATTATTGTAAACAATGTGGAAATAAATAATCAAAAGTTTACAAAATATTGTTTTACAGTCATTCCTAACAAGTTCATAAATCATGTGCTGTGGCTCAGTCATACAAAAATGATAAAAATTGAAATATAGAAATCCAGCATTCACTACAATAAAAACATAAAGCTACAAATAACATAATACAAAAGCCTGTCTTACTATATATAAGCTCACTATAGGGTCAGCCTGGACACAGCACAGGTCTGGCTTTATTACAGAGTACATGGCTGGGCCTATCTGTGCCATCTTGCCATCCTCAACATCCAGCATCCAAACTGCGCTTCTTTGCTTCCACATGCGGTGAAACAAACCGCACAGTGATGCGTCAAATCCCGCAGGCCTTCACACACACATACATAGACACACTCAACCCGGGTCAGTGATGGGAAACCAATCAGACTAAATATTCATCTCCAGCACATTATTCTAGGCCTCGTGTGCTAAAGAGCCCACCAGGCCGCGTCTCACCTGGTGGCGCTCTGAGATGTTGCGCGTCCTTATAATTAAATTTATTATAGGAGGCTCGTGTGTTGGAGCAGAAAGGCCGCTGGATTTCAGCCTCAGGCCCCGGACTCATCACCCCCCTCCCCCGGCCTGTCGGCGGCTCGGGACTCACCTACGGATCTGTACCCGAGGATGGCGATTTTTCGTGATTTGGGCTGCGGCATGTCTCGTCCTGGTTATCGCATCTAGTCCTCGGGGTCCAGACCGGACTGGCATCAAATTGAAGGGCCGCACAGATCCGACATACAGCCTCCAGATGGCAGCAGGAATCCCTCTGATTTACCCTGTTTAAGATCGCTTTAACGACCTCGAGTTGGAAATCTGATGTTATTTCAGGCCATATAAAGAAAACGTGGAGTATCTATAGAGCCACAATAACTGCGTCACTCCCCTTTGCGATGTAATGAATTAGTAATTACTGCTCCGCGCTGATTGGCTGCACGCGGATTAAAGGCGGGCGAATGTGTCTGTTGTAAAGCTCTCATTGGAGGAGACGGGTGCTCGTCGAGAAACAGGGGAGGTTCTCTGGAATGTGATTGGCTGCCACATGCATTGTGATCTGCTGGGTGGTCGGTTCATATGTCATTCATATCTGCAGGGTCAGAGAGCGGCTTTATTTTATTATTAATTTATTTATTTTATTACACGTACACACTGTCGTTATTCTGTAATGACCTCTAGATATTTACAATATAGACAATAAAATATTATTCTGCATACGCTTGTCATAGTGGTTATATGGTAACAAGAGCCAAGAATAAAATCACTATAAATCATTATTTATCATCAACATCACGTAATTATTGCTCATAAATATTTTATAGAAACATTAGATGGATAAATAATGAGTATAAGGCAGGTGGTGGAAAAACTACTCAGATCTTTTACTTAAGTAAATGTATCAATACCACAATGTAGAAATACACGTTACTGTTAGAAGTAAAATCCTGCAAAATTTAGTTAAGCAAAATCAAAAAAAATAGTACAACAGTATGCCAGGACTAACAAAGTACTAATTTTGCAGAATGACCCATTTCAGAATGATGAAATTCATAATATTGGATTATGATTATTGATACAGTATCCATCACTTTAATAATGCTCTGATAAATAAATCAAATCAATGTAAATAAATTAAACAATGTAGTGAATTAAAAAGAACTTGAATTCTACTGAAGTAGAGGTATAAAACAGCAGAAAATGAAAATATTAGTGTAAAACATCTCAAAATTGCATTTAAGTACAGTACTTGACTAAATTTATTTTGCTACATTCCACCACTAATTGCAGGTGATACCAGTATGATGAATTAATGAAATATAGTGGTGTACATTAACCAAGTACATTTACTCAAGTATTGACTTAGGTACTCACTTCCAGGTTCAGGTCATGGTGGCAGCAGGCTAAGTTGGGTGTTCCAGACGTCCCTCTCCCAGACATCAACCCCATCAGTGACCCCGTGTTTCCTGTGGATGGGGGCATCCTGGAAGATACCAGTCCCATCAGGATGTAAATGTTTCATCACAGGATAAAGGTGAACACTCAGAACAACTTTGTATTGATTTGCTGTGACCCTGCCAATGACCCCACACCATAACAGAGCCTCACTATTGGAGTCAAGGCCTGTACTGATCTGTTGATGTACGGCAACATGCACCCACCCAGAGATAAAACAATAATAAATTAAACAATAAAAAATAAATTAAAAAAAATAATTAGAAAATTAGAACTAAATTCTGACAGTGTGCTGAACGCCTGAAACAACACATAAACCATTATGTAGAGAGAGGCATAATTTATAACTGCATATAATGAAAAATCCTGAAAATTTCACTGACCTTTTATAGGCAAGTCAAAAAATTTCTTTGGGAGCAGGATTGTAAAGGGCTGAATTAAGACCTCAATATTTCTAAAATCCTGGCTACAAAGCTGTGAAGTAAGATCATGGAAAACTTGCTATGAGCACCACCATAAAAGAATTAGCAGAATAATGGTTAAAGTGAAAGATCTAAAGGCGCAATAAGGACACTATGACATCATAGCACAGACACAGTAGATCTACTATAATTCAAAATCCAATATTGCTGGAATTTTACCAGATCATCCCACCTTGACCTACTGGCAAATGTCCACTAGATGTCCCCATAACTCCATTTAAATCTCAAACAGGAGCCACTCACAGTCAGAGGCCTGTCTGCAAGGGCTCAAATAACTAGTGTGTATTACCATAGAAACATCACCCTCAAATTACTGTTTATTTACATCTCATTTTTTAAATCCAAACTCACTGAGCACTGTTTCTCAATCTGTGCATTACAACCCTTTAAACAGTGCAACTCTACAGCTTACCTCAACAACCTCACACATAAATCAGCTGACACACACCCCTGATTATCTGAGCTGATAGTGTATTCCATTATAGATGTTAAAATACCCACATCTTTATTTAACTGTGGCCTCAGACCAAACCACAGGCATGCAACAGCACCATAGGAGCTCGGGCCACAATTAGTGGGTTGAGCCTATAGGCAGACACTGGAATTCAAGGCAGGCGATGCAAAGGTGGTGAGATGATGAGAGTCTTTGCTTTTAAATTTCTTGTGTGTGTCGATCACCTCTTGATGATGCCGTCTGCAAAACTGAATTTTCTGTTGGATTTTTTACCCAGTTTAAATGTCAGTTTAGAGAGTTGTGCAGCAAAAAACTCTTGAAATAATTATACACTTGCTCAAAAATAGCCCGTAGACCCAAGGGTGTGCGGTTTTTCCTGCCCTGTGACCAATGAAATCCCCAGCTTCCCCGTCACGTCCTGGGCCATTACTACTTAATCACAGAACTGTCCAAGTCTCCGTCAGTAAGACCCAACTGTTTTGCCTCCACACACACTTCTCAGCAGTAAAGACAAGAAATCACTGGTGTCAGCAATAGGCGATTTGTTCTGCATGACATTGGGTGTCAAAAAAAAAAAAAAAAAAAAAAAAAAAGCTGAACTGAAATGGCTGAAGGGTGCCTGCAATCACTGGACACACACACACACACACACACACACACACACACACATATACACATGCATGCTGTCACTTTCTCTGCCTCTGTCACACACACACACACACACACACACACACACACACACACACACACACACACACTCAGGAAATTATGATGACCAAGAATAGGTCACAGTGGTAATACAGCCATGTTCTAGCCAGGGATTACAGTGTGCTGACATAGGCCAACAATAAATACCCCCATGCAAGAACAACAGGTGTCTGACAAGATTGTTTCACTTTAATAAAAGGCTTACACGAGCTTCAGAGAAATAATACATTAAGCTCTTTTAGACATGTTGGCCTTTTATTGCTTCATCCCTCGTGATTGGAAAATGTCTTTTTTTTTCCACCCCAACAATTAATCTCACAGAATCTCGTGTGCAACGAGAGGGAGATGTGATTAAGGTGGCGGCGTTGTGCGTGATCGTTAATGCAGTGAAATCGATATTCCCGTCACGAGCCGTGTTGCAGGTTGAAAAATTCACTTTCCAGTCCCTAATTTCTGCAGCTATGTGAGCTAGTGGACATGCAGCTGGAGCTCCTGCTTCTGAACCCGGGGTGTGTGGCGCCGGCGCCAGCCTCTTTCAACTCACTGTGAAAGCACCCCTGGCTCTGTTAGTATGCCAGCCTGAGCGCCAGCGGAGCGAGTCAGCCACATCCTCCAGCTGGGCCTGTGCCACCAACGGGCACCTGGACCCACTCGCAAACCTCATGAAATGGAATGCATATTTAACTCAGAGGAATGCATTTGTGTGGCACCTTTCAGCAGCCAGTCTGTACGTCTGCGTGGCGCCCTGAGGGACGCCCGCCGCACCTTTATTTCGCTCATCTTTGAGACTTTCATCTGCCTATTGGAGGCGACGCGGACTTTTTAACTGGCAGCTCCACACTTCAGGCTGTGCCTCAGCTGTTGGACTGTGTCCAGAGTCACACAGGCCTGAAAGACAGCCATCGTTATCCAACTCTCACAAGGTGTCATTGTAGGGATCCAATGATTACCATATCAGCACCGCATGAAACATTTATGGCTTGCTGGCAGTGATGGCAAGCATCCTAATTTCCAGAGCAGAGCTTGTCAGATCCTATTGTTTCAAGGTCTGGTGACATGGACAGAACTTGTGATGAGACTGTGCTGCGACTTGTGGTCACAATGGAAACTTTGTGTTATGAGTTTCTCACCAGCAAAGTGTAGCTCCAGTAGATAGCTCACTTGTTTGTCACTCACATGTCATTCTCCACTCACTTTAACATATATTCACCCTTTACAATAAGGCAGTCTATTTAAACTGCCAGTTCTCCTCCCTCTCTTTCACTCTGCTGTCTTCTGCTGCTCTGCTCGTTTGCTAATTTGCAAACCGTGTAATGCAAACTCTTGCTGCTACCATTACCACTTATGTAGCATTTAATGAGCGAGCTCAGCTATCAACAGGTTGATCATGATGCTGCAGGATTAGCCTGATGATCAGATTACATGTCATTTACTTTGACTTGAGGAGTGGACAGAAATTCACTGGTCAGTCTCAGACTTTATTTGCTTGTCGTGCATCGAACTAAAGCCACAAACTGTCCTGACTTAAAGTTAATGCTTTACCTTCTACATGACTCTTTTTTCCCTGTTAGAGTTTTTTTGGGGGAACTTTTCCTCATCCAAATCAAGGATCTAAGGATTGTAAAAGTCCTCGAGGTAAATTTGTGATATTGAACTATATAAATAAAACTGACTTGACTTCATCAAACTGTTTGCTGCTTGTGCTAATATGCATATTGTGACTCAATGTCTTGGGTCTCTTCAGTCTGTGTTTGCATGCTTGGCAATATTGGTTAGCTTTTAGGATGCCATATCTGCACGTAGGAGATGTTTTGGCATCAGGCTGCTAACATCTAGTATTTTTGTTGCTGCCATTTAACCATGTGTAGTATTGATATTGACATAAATTCTCACTTACTTTCTTGTTCTGGCTGAGCTTATTTTTCATTTGTATGTTGTTGGTATGTACACCATGGTGGTTTCCTGCTGTTGATTTAAAGTAGGGGGTAAAGTATGAATACTCATGTTTGGGTTTTATGAGCGTAGGATTGAACAGTATGTTTCTCTCTGCTTTGTTGCTGCTATTTCCAAATCAGGTTTCTCTGAATGGTTTCAATCCAAGGGTAAGTCTGAAATTGGTAAACTAGTTTCAGGGATGAGATGGAAAATGTTTAACATTGTTTAAAAGTTTAAACATCTCTTAATTAATTTATTCTCCAAATGTAGGTCACATGATGACGACTGCGACATCTCAACAACAAAGGAACAAACCCCATCAGTTGGATGTGATTGAAAGCTCCCAAAAGGCTCATAAGTGGACCTTGAGTTACTCTTTCCGAGGTCAAGAGCAAACATTCATGCTGGATTATTTTTCTCCCGCAGATTTGCTTTGCTTTGTAATTGTCATGATTGCATTTGATTAGATTTGTCATTGCACAGTACAAAGGTACTGAGACAGCAAAATGTTTAGCATCTAACCTGAAGTGAAAAAAAGCAGTAAAGCTCATTTTAATGACACATATAGAGAGATGTAAACAGTGGGAGGTAGACGCGAATATGCTACAATATGATTAGCATTAACAATAAAAACAGAGTGAATGAGTACACTAAGATATATATATATAGCATGTACAGCAGTTACAGCAGGTATAAGTGTAAATATACAGTGTGGGTGTAAGAACAAGTAATGCAAGTTGATGTAATATACAGAGTAAACAGCTGGATTTATACAAAGGTCCATGACTGCAATCGAACCAGCGACATTGCAGATGCCACGTAAGCAGTAAGCATTCAGCTACCAAGGTGCTACAGCGGCAACCTACGGCGCTGAAAAATGAAGCCAATGCGGAAGTGCAAAAAAGCTGCAGTTCCTCGAATAACCACTAGAGCAGGCCGCAGAAGGGAGTCAATTACATTTGAGCCCCATGTTAAAATGTCTGATTTTACGACAGAAAAAAACATATTTACAGCCTGGTTCAAAACATGGCTCAAATTTTTTTATAAGGCGTTTGTTTAAAATATACAAAATACATCATTATGCACAATTCATAGATGTCAATCTAAGTGGCGCCACTTTGATTGACAACTAGCCACTGACGGTCTAAAGGGCGTCACCTCGGCTAATTCTAGTCACTGAGTTTGACGGATTGGTCACGTTTGTGGGGTTAGCCAGCTAGCAACGATATTTAGCATTTAACTAGCTGGTTAGCCGTAGCTAGTTTGATTATTTCGAATAAAGCAGCTTTTTCAGCCAATAGCGGTCATTCAGTCGGTCCATAGGACCCGCCTCAGCTCCGCCCTCGCTCCACCTCATTGTCCATATTTGGAGTAACCGGAGGTAAGCTACCAAGATGGCTACACACTACGATTTGTTTCATTTTTGCTCTTCAGAAACCTATGGGTGACGTCACGGACACTACGTCCATATTTTATACAGTCTATGTGCTACATATATCACACTATATGTTTCACTTGATACTACAGTCCCTCAGTGCTCCGAGGTGTCCAGCAGGGAATAGCCACATGGTGTCTGGTGCCCAGCCCACACACAGTAAATGCCTCACATACAAGCCAGAATCGGTCTCTGTATCTGCTACAGCTTTGGAGTTCATTATTGTCTCTCCTGGGCCTCTGCTGAGTTTTCACGCAGTGACGAGGTCAGAGCTCCAAATAAATCAATCCACCTCGCCGCCGTCCCAAACATCGACACTTTATCTGCAGTTTATCAGTCTACAACTGTACGAGTGTTTTTGTTTAGCACTCGGCGGCCTGTAGCAGCGGCAGCGAGCAGGTGAGACCCAGATAGGGCCGCTCGGCGGTGCTTCATCACCCAGCTTGTTGTTGTCACAGCCACAATTGGTTTGTACTCCCCATCTGCTGCATCAGCAAAGTCAGGACTGATTTGGTCACTTTGGAGCCCAGTTAGCTTTGCTCACTGCTCTTCCCTGTTGATTCCAGCCATCATTACAAATGGTATCTTTATGCGGTGGAGTTAACCCGGATAGTGCTCTCCCCTGGGTGCCTTTATTATCTATTCATCATGTTGTCCCAGTTTATCTCAGGATGAATCTGGCTGCTTCGCCACAGATCTAACTACAGATACCTGGCGTGTGGCCTGGGGAGAGAGATTAGGAGATTACAAGATACTCAGCGGAGGTGCTTCAGTTAGAGTTGATAAGGGGGTGAGAAATATTCTAAGAAGATGCAGAATGGTTATGAATTTGTGTTTGTGCTCTTTTAGCACCAATTTGTCTCCAGAGCAGGTTTGAATATGTTAAACCTGCCTTGATATACGGTAATTTCCATGGTGACAATTTGCACAACCAGCCGGGGGCAAGCTCAGCGTGTCCAATCAGGTAAATAAATGAACATTTGAAACATTGAAATGAAATGTTCTTGGTCTTATTCAGCCTCCGAGCAGACTTGTTGGACACTCCCTCAAATTTCCTTCCCCCGTTAATTTGCATTGCTGAGTAGTTCCTTTGTGTCACCTGGAGGTTTGGGCAGAGCAGTGTTGCAGCCAATTTCCAGATGGTAATTCAAACGTGTGACATATCCTCAATTTTTGACAAAAAAAAAAAAAAAAGCGCGGCCACTTCCACAGACTCCATTAGCTTGGCGGACGTGTAACCGTGCACAAAAATGGAAAAGTGGAAAGTGTCCAGTGGTGTGAATATTCGCATCTGCACCTGCTGAATAATAGACGATTATCAGCTCAGGTGGCTCGCCATCCACCCCTATTCACATGCTCTCTTCCATTTCATGCTGCTAATTTTGTCTGGAATACTCAATGGCTTTGCAAAATGCATATTTCTTGTCTCTTAGACCTGATCTTGTCTCGTATTCTGTCTAAAGAGATAACGTATTCTTCAATAAGAGTGCTGGCTTCGGGGAGTAATGTGTGTGCAATATAGACTGTAAAGAGCCTCGGGTCTTGGCAGGTACTCCTTACATTTCAACAGGACAGAGACACCCACGGCAGAGTCTGTGGCAGCAGGGCCATATATCATCTGTCATCGCCAGAAGCCTCCACAGTAATGAACAAGTAATAATGGTATATATCTTGAACTTGAGTCTCTAAAGGTAGCTCTTCCAGAGTCATTATTGTGCCACATAACCAGATGAGCTTTCTCAAATGAGATCATTTTTGTCACCCTGAGGACTGGAGGGTGTAACTGTTCTCAGAGTGAATAACTCATCCTCATTTGGTGCTAATGGGACTCTGTATTAAGGTGTTGTGCGAATGCAAGAGGAATGGTAAATCCCATTTTCTTGTAATTTAAATATCAAGCTGTTTCCACACATCTGTTCCTCTGGTAGAAAGGAAGAGTCATTTGGAGAAAAAAAAAAAAGAAGCACGGATGGGATAAAAAAAAAGGGGGGGGGGCATTTAATGAAGATTCATGCCTCAGATGATTGTGACGAAGTGTTAGGCAGTGGCGTGTTGTGGAGAGGTATGTCATCATGACATCTATCTGTCACAGAAATGAGCATTATTCGCTCCGTCCATTCTTCATCCTCCTACCTTTCTAGCTTCTGTCCCACCCCCTCCCTCCATCTGTCCATCCATCTCAGCTTTCTCCAGGTATTCCAGTGCCACAGTTAACCCATAATGAGGGATATGCATATGAAGCCAATGGTTTTCTGCATATTTGACAGCATGTGCCTCTCAGGGGATGTGTTTGCACATGAGGGGAGGAGTGGGGGGGGGGTGGCGCTCTGATGGTTACAACCGAGGTGTCATTTCTCATGTAAATAGAGGATGGCAGGATATAGCAATCCTGCTGTTTGTTAAATCAGCTGTGATACACATATGCACAAGATCAGCAATACAGATCTGCTAAACACCGAGGGCTGTATCCAATCTTTGTCCTGCACCAGTCAGCCAGAACACCCATTTCTAGACAAAGTTACTGTGATGCGAAGATGCTAACATTTACTAAAAAGTGTCCAGATGGGAGATGCTGCACAAGCAACCTGAATGGCCAATGCAGCCCAGCAGCCCCATCTCCAGTGTCCAATTCAGCAAACACATGATTCAAGCTGTCATTCATAAGTGCTGATGTAGCCGCGCTTGCAGCAGAGACACGAGTCCCCAGAGCTGGATATCACTGCTAACTGTCATCCAAGTACTTTGATTACTGGACTGGGAGAAGAATGATGACTAAGGCCACTCTAAGTCCTGGTCAGACTCTGTGAGGCTGTCAGGGAAAGTGGATCAAGTCCAAGGTCCCATTTACACCCCTACTAACATTTATATAAGGTGTTCACGGCCTGTGAGCGGAGACCTCTCCTGTTGCAGAAATCACATTAATCACTCGAGTGGCACCTCTTAAAAATCTGCGTGTTTATGTGTCAAAAATTGTTGTGTTAATTTTAATAGAAAAAAACGTAAATTTCTGTCCTTATTTGACTCTTTAATGAGCTTTTCTGTTTAATCATTATATAAATACAACTTTTTAAGTGTTTATTAATGTAGTTGACAGGAACTTGACTCCTCCTGTGAAGCATCCATATCTGGTATGTCTTCACAGGAAAATTCATGGAAATTCAAAATACTCAGTGTACATAAACACTTATAATTAGTACTGATTATACTTCTAAACACATTATAATATGTATATAATATGTATAATATAAACTTTCTTTGTTCTTTATTAAATTAATTAATTAATTACTTAATTAAAATAGATCAGATATAAGAATAATAATAGATGACAATAAAAAAACTGAGAATAGAGACTTAAGATAGGACAAACAAACACTAACAAACAGGCCTCAATGGGTTGAAGTAAAGTGTTAGAGTATTTGTACCCAATTATTTGCACCATGGTTGGCAGCAGTTCAGTGTACACGCTGTCCTGTACATTCTGTACATTCAGCATCTATTGCCTGTCTGTCTGTCTGTCCTGGAAGAGGGACCTCTCTTCTGTTTCTGGACTTTCTCACGGCTCATCATAAAGTCTTATGATCTGTACAGTACGTAGCACCCTCAGAACTCAGACCCCTGATTCATATTCAAGGAAAAACTCTGGAGCAATATGTAGAAGAAAAAAAAAGAAAGAAACCCAGCTATAAGAGTTTTATCTTATCTGAATTGATGCTCTGAGGTTGTCACATGCTGTGTAGATTGTAAAGACCTATGAGGCTGTATTTGATTTTGGGCTAAAAAGGCTTAACTTGACCTCACTCAGGTCAAGTGAGTTTTATATTGTTATATTATATATTATTGGATTATTATTACTATGGATGCATTAATATGAAAGCAACATTTCACTGTTGTAGATGGTCAATGCTGTTATTTCATATTCTGTTATGCTATATTACGTTTTCTAAGCTCATCACATATTTGGCTTCAAAATCTTAATCAGTTAAGTAAGTGTTGTATAAAATGTAAAATATCTTTCTCTGTTAGTGAAGTAGAAGCATCAAGTTGCACGATGTGGAAATACTCATCTCAGCTAATGCATGATGGGATATCTCTGAACTGACAATCAGTAGAAACTATTCACGCTCGTCAAAGCAAATACTGGAAAATCATAACGTTTGATTCTTTTTGTTAAATTTGAAACATTTTGAAAAGAAGTGGAACAAACAGCTTTCGGTGAAGACACTTCGGTGAAGAGAAGTCCTCAGAGAAAAAGCATCCCGAACATTTTCACCCTAAGTGTGTAAGTTGCTAGGGGGAAAGACAAATTCAAAAATGTAAACGCACCACTGTATATGCTTTTAACATGAAGAGAGATCCTCCCCTCGGGGCCACATGAATGAGATTTTGAATAGCGGTGGAGTTTTCTAGGAACACGCTGGAATGTTCCATGTCCTTTTGCACTTGAGATTAAACCAACACATGCTGGTGCATAAGGTTCCACTAATACCTCTAAGAACTGTTACTTTTTTGAGAGATGGTACAGTGCTTTCACGGCCGCCAGTGCTGGTGCCATATTTAAGTCGAGACGAGAGCTCATGCACAAAGGCGCAAGTGGCCGACGCGAGAGAGAAAATGTGAGAAGAGATTACGGTCAGCCAGGGATGGCATGTGAAATATCTGAATTATTTTAAATGCAAAATGTAATGCACTTTCAAAAGATGGCAGGTGGAGCTGACAAAACAAACATGTGTCGGTGGTGTTGTAAGTGTGACAGCGTCCGTGAGCGCCGGTGTATTTCTGTATGTTAGGCTATGAGATCATGGCAGTGACCTCAACTGATTGAGCTCACACAGCATCCTATCCCCGGGCCTGCCCTCCTGCAGTGGGTGGAGCAGGGGCAGGGTGCTATCTGTGGACTTGCAAAGTGACAGGACCAGCTGGGGTATGAAATCCAGTAAGACGGGCAGTTGGTCTGGGAGACGCAGACCACGAGTTCCCCATAGTGCTCAGTTACAGCAGCCTGCAACTCAACTCGCTGACAGAAACTCAGCCAGGATTCAGTGGAGCTGCTGCCAAACATCAGGAGTTCTACAACAACCTGTGGAGCTGATCATGTTCTGTGCGGCTCGTTCAAGAACCCCGAGGACCAATCAGCAGCCGTTATCATTAGCAATCCTCTCAATGTTGGTGATTCTGCTAATTGCACGCTGACATCTTGTTATAGGTGATAGACTCAACAGGATGGGTGGGAAGCAGTCCCGCAGTTTCTCCAACAAGGAGCTGAACGAGGTGAGTCAACGGAGGAAGAGCACGGGCAGAGAGGAGCAGCCCAGCCTGTCCTCGGCCGCCGAGAGGATCCGCCGACACACCACGGTGCACTTCGGCTACAGCACCCTCAGTCTGGCCATGCGGGGGCTCCACGGGCCCCCCGCTGAGCTGTGGGAGCTCAGAGAACTGCAGAAGCTAAACTTGTCCATGAACTGCCTGTGCTCTCTGCCCCCCGCCCTGGGCACGCTGGACAACCTGGTGGTCCTCAACTTGTGGGGCAACAACCTGTCCAGCCTCCCGCCCGAGATCGGCCTCCTGAAGAAGCTGCGCGTGCTGTTCGCCTGTCGTAACCGCCTGAGCGAGGTCCCGGAGGAGCTGGGCTCCTGCGCCCGCCTGGAGGTGCTCAGCCTGGCCAACAACCAGATCACAGGCCTCCCCGGCAGCTTGGCCGCCATGCACAATCTGACCAAACTCAACCTCAGCCACAACCGCATCGTTCACATCCCCACCTGCGTCTACAGCATGAAGGGACTCGTCTTTCTCCACCTGGCCTGCAACCGTCTGGAGACCATTGCGGATCAGATCCAGGACCTGGTTAACCTGAAGATCCTCATCGTGGAGGGAAACAGCATCCACACGCTGCCGAAGACGCTGTGCTTCCTGGAGTCTTTAGAACTTCTCAATGTTGACTTCAATGACCTGCAAAACGTGCCGGTGGAAATGTACCTACTGAGCAGGCTTGGAAGGTTGGCCTGCCACCCGCTGGATAAAGGACTTCATATTATTCACAACCCCCTCCTCAAGCCGATCCAGGAGGTGCTGCAAGGAGGACTCAGTGCCCTCTATAACTACCTCAAGCCCACGTGAGGGACTGCCACTGTGTGTGTGTGTGTGTGTGTGGGTGTGTGTGTGTCTAAAAGAGTCATTATGGGATGTTGGCACAAATCTGACCCCTGGCACATGTTAGTCATGCTGTGAGTGCTAGCCGACAACTTAGCACTGATTACATCAGGATACTGTCACACGAGACAAATGGCCATTACATGATATTAATATTTATACTTCCTGTTTTTTATGTAACGTAAAAGTTAAAAATAAACAAGTAAGTGCTGTGTCATGTCTAAGCGTTTGTCAATCCAGAGGAGGGGTCAGGACAAGTCGCTCAGCTCATGGAAAAATTCACAGGTCTACATTTGGGTTGGGCTGATTACTGGTCAGTTGATCTTGTTCAGGCTGTAGAGGTGAAGCATGGAGGTGAGTTCAGATCCAGATCGCCACCCGCTCTGTCGCATTCAGGTCATGGGGATCAGGTGTGTAAAGTCAGTGGAAAGAACGACGGAGGGAGGGGGCTTAAGAGCTGCAAATAAATAAATAAATAGAATAAAACAAAACACAACAGGGACTTAGACTCTGATTAAATGTTGTTCCACTCCATCAGATCAGAGCAGGGCCGCCGGGTGGCATCTCCTCTGAGGATGGTGGGTTGTTGTGACATTAATGATTTGAACAATCGTGAAAAAAAAAGAACCTCACAATCCATGAGAAGATTGAAAATTGCTTCTCAAAATATAGTAAATGAGAAAAAAAATTTTCAATTCAATTTAATTTGAAGCAAACTGTTCAGAGAGCTTGACATTTTTGGACATTTGTTTGGATTATTTTGTTGCCTGTTTGCATCTACACTTGCTGTGCAATGTCAGATATCACATATAAAGCAAAAAAGAAGCTGAATAACGAATTAGAATAGTTATCTATGGACCTGAGTCACCTGTGCCCTAAGCAGCTGAAAACTGTAATTGTAGATGTAGCAAGAATTTCTGTGCAAATAAATGTCAAAGCGGGAAAAAATATCGGTATTGATATCTGTATAGAATCGACCTGATAACTTAGAACTGATATCTTCTGGCATATTCAGACAGTCCAAGAACTAACACATGGCAACTTAATATTATATTGTTATGCAACTTTTTGTGGACTCTGAAATAATCAAAATAAAAAAAAAATCAAAATAAAACAAAGAAACGTTTTGTGTTTCAAGCTTTAGTTTAAGACACAACAGTGGAACAATGTTCACTAATTTGATTGGTTTTGATCAATACTGATATCATCCTATATCATTATATTGTGAGTGTCCCCACTGTGTGATGAAGAAAATAATATCTTATTTTATCTCACACACTCACACCGATGGCAGTGAGCTATTGAGAAGTGATCACCTCAACTGACCTTTGTGATGAGTTGTATCTGTTTGTTAATCTGTTTCTCAGTTAACGATCATGATTATTTCCTTTCAACAGATTTAGATCACAAGCCTTTATAACTCAGGTAGATTTATCCTCTCCTCTTCAAACAGCATTTATCTCCAGAAGAGGATTGATTCTTTGTTAAAAATCCCTTCACACACACTTTTACTACTCCTACAACTAACATAAATGTGTTTCTAGTCAAGTGACTTTATCTTGATCTGCAGCAACTTTATGACCCGGCTGAGTAAATGTATGCGAACACCTGATTCCTGTTATTTTAGTACAAGGTTGTTCCTGTAAATTAAACAGAGTTTGTGTCAACTTGGCTGCTCAAGTATTAATGAGGTTTGGATGTCACCACATTTAAGAAGGTCACACACATTTTTCACGGCTCACGGGGAAGATTGAAGGGACTGCAGAATAGACTGAAAAGCGACCTCTGTTGGTGTGTAGCTGTTACTGCATTAGTCCAAGTGAATGAGCTATACTCTCTCTCTCTCTCTCTGGGTGCAAGACTCACACACACATACACTCACAACCCACACATTCATGATGGATGAGGCCCTCCTGAATAAGTCTTTGTCCTAGTTAGTGATCATGGGACATGTTGTCAAATAAAGCACCTATAAAGATATTGCATCAATGTGAGTCAGATGACCTGAATTCGGTGTGTGAGTGGTCTGCGGTGATGTTGCTATTCTAGTCATAAAACAGTATACACTCTTTTTTTTCAACATCAAGTGAACATTATGTACATGAAGAATAGACAGAAAGATTTTTTTAAAGCAATAACCAAAGTAATGCCTGCAAACAGTGTCTTGTGCACTCAAGTAAAAACACCCTTTAACCACTATGACAATTAATTTAAATGATCCGTTGCAGTCTAGCAATCAGCCTCATTGCAGTGAACAGCACTCAGTCACTAGTGGGCAGCTGTACACTCGAGATCACCCGCGACTGTAGTTATCAGGCTTTGTAGGATTTTTGCTGATCCCATTTAATTGCCGCGTGCTCCGATAACTTTGCTTTTATAATGAGACACTGTGCGAGATATAACAACTGGGCGCGCACAGATTGGCGCCCGTGTTTCCTCAATCAAAGGTATTTTGCATTCATAAGCCAAAGCTTAGAAAACAGTTTAGCATCACTAGCAGCCAGTGACTCCCCATAATGAAGGACAGCTAATCAATGTCGTATTGAGCTTTTGACAATCAAGGCACGGGATAATCACAATGGAATTAAATGACAAAATCGCTGTTGTCTGGCAGCCGCACGAGGGGAGGCTTAATAGGTCTTCCTTTGGAGTGCAGTTTAAGTTCTGTGATTTATTCCGTCACACCGAGGCTCCTCACATAGGGTGAGGTGATTGGCATTTATTGACAAACAGCATTATACCACCACTTATGTCAATTACTGCAAAGTGTTATTTAGCTCATCGCTCTCGTGTTTAACTGATTTAAACTGTTCCTGCGGAGAGAAATATGAAGGAGAATAGATTTGCTGGAGGCCAACAGGTTCTTCCTTGGCTGGTGGCGGCGCTCGGCGATGAAACGTCAATAAGAGCTATTCAGCGGCTCAGGATGTTAGAAATCAGCAAGAGTGAGTCACTGAAACCGTCGACCGTGTCATAACCTTTGAGGCCTAAATATGGAATCTTTTGATCCCCGCTCCGGCATCAATTTTGGAGTCACTTCCTTCCGTCCAGTCAGATGCCACGGCTTTTCTGTGTCTTGCTTTGAGAGCGGATGAAAGAAAGCTTGTGAAAAGGTTACGGGGTAGGAAAAAAAAAGTGGCAGACCAATGCAGAGTAGTTTGAATAGTGTAACTGGTACATGAGCTTGTTTTCACTGCAGATGGAGCGACTCTCAATCAGGGATACTTCCGAAGCTCAATTTAACAAAATAGGAATTATGGTTTGATTAAGAATATGTCCACATATTGTGTCAGCTGTTACATCTAAACGTGCATGAAAAATTCTACATTTCATTTAGCAGATACAACACAATCAAGGATCTAGTCAGGAGAAAACAACCTAGATGAGGGCCATAAAACAAAGTTCATGTGAGATAGGACTTTGGTCTTTTATATATGTAATTTTCTTAACAAACGATAGAAAAGTCTGGACAGGTAGCCAAAAGTCAAAGATAAGATGTTGAACTCGATAGCAGGGAGATTGATGATAGCTGAAAGTAATGGCTCAACAGTTGGAATAGATGGCTAAATAATGGGAAATGGTTGAAATAGGTATCAAAAAATAATGGATAAATGGTCTAAATAGCTAAAAGCAATGAATAGAAGCTAGAAAAAGTTGGATAAATTATTGATAGTAATCTAATACATCAACACTTGGAATAGTTATTTAAACATAACGGTTGATAGTAAACGCTATAACTAACTGATGGATGTTTGAAATAGATAAAGACGTGAATATGAAATGAGCAGCTTCTGCTCCTCCAAGTCGTCCAATGCAAACTTTGACAGCTAAATTACACGGAGACGTTTCTATACGAAGCCCAATCAATCTCAAATCTCAAAAGAACCCATTTGCAGAATTATAGGTGGTGTTGATGAAGGAGCACTTTAGTTGGTCTGACAGAGGCGAAGAAAGTGGGATATTATTGTGATGTATTTGTCGAACATGACTGTGGACTGTGTTTATGGAGAGCCACTGAAACACATCCCTCAATCACACACACACTCTCTCTCTGTGTCTCTCTGCATTCGTGGGCGCAAACAATGATGCCATCCATTCATTCCTCCATCCAGTCGGAGGAGTTTACATTCTCGTCAATTCCCCTGACAGCTCCTCTCAGACTGGTATTCATGCATTCCTGGCAACACGACCGCCGCAGCCGAGACAAAACCAAAAAGACCACAAAAAGGCACGTGGCGCTGTGAAATGCCTCAGCCATTGTTTGGCGTACTTGTGCAGGAAAAACAACGACCGGAGCCGTATATCCTTGACAACACGAGGTCATTCCGAGACTAAATGTAGAACCATGTCAATCTGGCTGCATTTTAATTAGCCGGGAAAACTGCTGGTACAAGTGAAACCGCCATGTGTGTTTATGCATGCAAAAACAATAAGGGAGTGACATTGGTCGACTTTGTCATTAGTTGCTTCTCCATCCCTCTGTTTGATATCGCTGCGAGAGAAAACCCTGCCTCTGTTTGCACTCGCCGTCTCAGATAAGACTAATTTTTCAACAAATATTTGCATATATTAAAGTAAGCCATCATTATTGATTCATCAAAGCTGGGGAAAAAAAAAACTGTGTGTGATGAGGCGGTCCGTTTTGCCAGGTCAAGTAATGAGGTCCTCTTGAATGTCAGCCCGAGTTTCCCTTTAATAGGATCAATGCGTGAATTTGATCAGAAAGGACGCACAAGGTGAACTATGATTAAGAATCCAGCTGGCAAAAAAAAAGAAAAAAAATGTTAACAAATTATAAAGTTAATAAATGACGGCGTCAAGTTGAGCATGAAAAAGGCTTATATAGCGTATTTAGTGTTGTGATTAATAAAATCACCTTCCAGCCAAGGATAGATTTGGCCAAAAAATGATTTACTAGCGGTGATCAGTGAAATATGAAATTATTCATTACAGTGTTTGAGGAGACAATTTCAACACAAGGTCCATTTAGTGGCTGTTTGGGTTTTCATCAAGTCACATGGTCTTCATCAGCAGATCAGTTTGCTCAAACATTATGGAACTGTAGATGCTTGATTTGAAGAACAATCTCACCACAAGGTCCATTTAGGAGTCACATGACCTTCATCAGTAGATTGAGATTACTGGTTTTATAATTTATTCAGGTCTCATTTTCAAATATTATGGTTTTCGTAAAAGAATACATTCATGTTGGTAACTGAATGACAACAAAATAACAGCTTTTTGAAATGAATCTGTCATCAAACTATCTGATAAATAATAAGGAAGGTTCCACTGCAGTCTCATCATGAATGTGTTAGCAGCTCAAAAAACATACTTAACATTGTTTTATCATCTTCATACTTCATGACTTTTCCTAATTTGATGAGAATTGCTTTTTTATCAGAGACCACAATTCTAAAACATGGTCAAATTGAAAGGCTTTTCACATCTGTGATTCATGTTGATGGTCATTTTTCCACATCCGTACTCCTCTCAAATCCTGAATGAGTCAACTTGATTTTCTGATACTGGAGATTCCTAACAATGAATACATAAGGTGTCTAACAGCTCTCGAGTCTAACTGGCCTCAAACATAAATAAACACCACTATGTTAGATAAATACTGTACATGTCTTTGTCTTTAAGTTGTTTGTTGGCAAACAAAAGGAGTTTAACTTTGCTCATGCACATCTCATATAACAATAAACATGGCATATTTACATATTTGAAGGCTTTATGTTCATTTCAAAGTTCAGTAGTTTGGGAAATCAGGAAATGTTTAATCTCAGTTTGTGGCAAAGGGGCTTTCATGTAAATATTTTTCTACATATTACATTTTAATATTTTTATAGGCCATCAGAAAAAATATATTGAAAGGAAATAATTGTTGATTTTGCAACTTTTATTATTTTTACACATACAGCAAGGAAGAAAAATGTCAAGAAAATACAAGGTTAAAGCAAAAATATATCCTCTAATATAAGTGATTTTTGTTGTTAGAGATTAATTTAAGAGGTCATCATAATATTACTGACTCTTTATTTTCAATTCCTTCTTTAAATAAATGATGGGTGACACAGGTTGACTTTACTTCCCTGAGAAAAAACCCCAAAGTTACTTCACCTCCTCTAACTTCACTCTCTGCACCTGGTCCAAATAAACATCAACAGGAGGAGGAGGAAGAGAGGGAGGAGGGGGGAGGAAGAGAGGGAGGAGGGGGGAGGAAGAGGAGGAGGGAACACCTCGCTCCTCCCGCTCACAGGCGCCCTCCACCGGCCACGCAGCGCGCACACAGCCGCCGCTCTCCTGGAGCTGCCGGACCGCTCAATCCACGCGTAATTCAGGAACCAGGACTCAGTCACACATTCCTCCTCCAAGTGTGGAGCAGCCGCGCCGGCGACACAGTCCTCTCACAGCCCGGGGACGGAGGACAGCGCAGCCCGGGACACTCCTCAAAGTCCACACAGGATCCAAGTTGCATCCAGGAGAGACGAGAGTTCCCAGTTAACCCCGCGGCTCGGGGGTTAAACCAGCAGCCGCCGACATGGATAAAGTTATCAATTGCTTGTTTGCTGCGATAACCCTGCTGTTGTCCTGCAGGGGGGAAGTTTTTAAAGGTAAGGAGCATCACCTGGACGCGTTTACATGGACGGAACACACTTGCACATTGGAGAGAAAAGACGCACAAGTTCAGTTTGGCGACTATTTTGTCAGACGCGAATTTAAGGCTGTAATGTATGTTTGTGGTGGAAATTCATGCACGAGAGCGATTAAGTTGTGTCATGTTGCAATTCTACAGGCAGGATCATCTTAAAGCCTTCATTTTGCTTTACAATAGTCGGGTTTTGCAGCTGCACCGGTGCCACTCATCAGTAGTTTGTTGTCACCTTTTTGTGCCGCTGTGCGTAAAAAGCAGGTGCGCAAGCGGCACCGGAGCAGCTCCAGCGCCTCCAGAGCCCGGGTTCACACGACCACAAGTTCAGGAGTTCATTGTTCGTGTCTAACTTTATCTTGATAAGTTGCTGTCTAATGTGATTGACCTCAAGGGATTCGAGCGACCGAGGTGTCGCTGCATGCGCGGTGCTGGTTTTACGCGTCGAGGCGATGAGCCAAACGAGACCTGCTGCCATTATTTCACCCTGAACTTCATTTATATCATCAGAGGCACCGTCTGAACACAGGGTGCAGTCACTTTAATGTGCACTTCCCGGGCTGAAATGCTCAATGTGTGTTGTATTTGGTGGACAAAGCTCTTTTCATCCATTTTCATCTTTAGTGCAAAAACAGTTAAACTTCTGTGCAAAATATCATGTCATATCAAAATAGGAATAATCAGTTGATCATCATATCAATTCCATATTTCATACAACTCTAATATATGGTATTTTAAATTTCTGTGTTTCCACCTTTTTCTTTTGCCCCACACAAAAAGAATGGAGAGTTCACGAAATTCACTTTGCATTTTGTCAAACTGTCTGTGCCCACCTTCCAAAATCTATTTAAATCAAATCAGCTGGTAAAAAGTGAATCAACCTCTCATTCCCCCCCTTGCATGCACTTTGTTTCCAGCTGAGAGTATATGCGTCTGAAAAGTCATTTTTTCTTTGGAGTTTCACTTCAAATTTTTTTGTAATGGATTTAGTTGTTTTACTGTCTGACTAATTATTGAGGCAAACTTCCTCCGTGCAGCTGCAAACACAGCACTCCTACTCAAATTAATGATATTCATACATAGGCAACTTAATTTGCAGTAAGTCTGTTGGAAGCTTTGTGAAGAGAAAAAGTTCAGGGATTAGTACCAGATAGTGATTTGACTTATTAGAATTACTGAAATAATAGTGCAGACTTTGACTGTCAGTGTAATGGCCGCAGATTGCCTGAGGGGACTTAACATTCAGAGTCTCATTTAGCCCCTAAAGAGGTCATTTCTGCTGTCTCCACAGTGGAATTATCTATGTGGAAAAAGGCACATTAGCCTATATTCATGCCAATCAATGCATAGACAATGAACGTCCAGATCAATCAGAGCAAAAACTTCATAAAAAATGTGGCCCCTGTATCTGAATGTGTTTGATTTTGGACTGTGAGGAAGCGATGTGTGAGGTGAAGTGTGACTTCTCTCGTAGTCGAATGCTGTGGGATTCAACAGACGACTGATGCATTTTGCAGGGAGCCTGTTGGGGGCACCATGGTACACATATAATATGATACCAAGATGATGAAGTCAAGCTGCTCGGAGCAGGGGGGTAGGGGTAGGGGGGGTGCACGAGTCAGACACACAGATCAGGATTCAGATGCACTTTGGGAACTATTCGTGCTGTGACCAAATTCCCACCTGATCACTGAGTCTTATACTAAAACAACTAAGCTGTTGAATAAATGACACCTTCAAACTGGTCTTAATCATATGAGGGATGTTTTTTTTAGAGAGGAGGAGAACACCTGCAGAAGATGCATTAAAACATTTTCTGATGAGTAAATAGTTTTGGTCAAAACAGTGAGAAAACCAAGGGTCAATTCCAGCGACTGAGAACTCTCTTACCCTGAAGCTCAAACTATTCCCAGTCCATTTTTGTGTGAGGTTCATCAGTCTTGCCCGTTGGCAACCTCAGGACTGGGAGATTTATCGAAGCGGGCTGCGCTGCAGGGCTCCCAGCGGTGGCGAGAACCATCGATAAATGTGCTCCTAATTGCATGAGTGTGTGTGTAAATATGTAAACCAGGAAGAAATCAATTGGTTGTGTGTTCCTCTCCCCGGCTAGGTGACGGATTAGCCACACACGGGTGGAGAGGCGGAGGCTAAATATGAGCCCGTGCATGCGGCTGGAAACATTTGTTATGGAGAGTATGTGATAACAGCTCATGTGATAATTAGATCACAGAGGTAACCAGAGCACCGGTTGGACTTCAGTGCACGGCTTGTGACTGTGCAGCCTCAATTCGATCACAGAGAACAGTCCTTTGCAAGTCTTTTAATTTGTGCATTGGAAAAAAAAACTTCCATAATCTGGATCACACTGTATCGGTTTCATCTCCTTCCTTTGTGAACTTGTTTACCTGGATACCTGCTCTCGGTGGCGTGGTTCAGATGAACTGCTCTTTTGTTGTGTTTTTTTCCCTGCCTCCCCTGTTGCATCCACAATGCCCACTGGATGCTCCAGGTTCAGAGAGAAAGCAAAAAAAAAAAACAACCAACACTATAAATCACTTGTTGTGTATGGCCAGTGCTTCTGTTTTCTACATTATGAGGACAGCTCCTTTTTTTTTTTTTTTTTTTTTCTAGAAGGTCTGGCCTTTGATATCTATACTCTGTCTTTTGACCGAGCACATTAAATTCCAGGGAGCTGTGCGCTTTGTTATGTTTACCACCTTTTTCCAGCAGCCATAAAACCTGCCTCGTTTTCTGATAGGGCCGAGCCATGTGTTGAGAATAATGCCCGTGCTCGGAGTGTAGAGCCGTAGTTTGTCATTGCGGAGTGACTGCTGCTGATAGTGTCCCGGTTGACCGATCCTGATTGCCATCCAAGCTGTGACTAAGGAGTAAAACAACACATTGGCTGCTCGGGAAGATAAACAGCACTTCATTTGAAATCTGGCAATAATTTAGATAGTTTTTCACTCATGAAATGTTTCTCTTTTTGTTTTTTTTTCCCTCCTTCTCCCAGCTGACTCAGATTTAATAGAGACTTTTCCGAAAGGTGTCCTGAAGGGTGGCAGTTTCCTTTGTGTGAGCCAGTGGAGAATGAAATTAAATATGCATGTGATTTTTTTTTTTTTTTTTTTTGATGGCTTCAACCAATGTTGGAGGAGAGGAGAAAAAAAAAGCCTCTGTGGTGATTGATGATAGTACAAAGCAGAAAGTGAGGTGTCTACATTCTTCTGTAACTTTGCTTTTCAGACACTTATATTATGATGATAATGAAGGCGGCGGAAAGACATGGATTTACTGAAGCTGTTCAAACACTGCGGGTACATGTGTGACTTCCTAGAAAAGGGTGCTGAGTTTGTCAGCAGGCCTGTCTTAAGACTGATCACTGCTGGTAGACATGGGGAGGGGTGGAGGGGGGGGTGTCACTTTAAAAACTAAACTTTAAGAACTTGCGATATTAAGTGCTGCTGTATAGACCATTCGTTTGAAGTGACTAGACTGACAGGAGCATTATCTCTTTTTCACTAGCAGAGAGGTCTAACATTAACTCTGCAGCATGTGTAAAAATACTTGAGTCTGCGTTCTATCATGTCTTGGAACAGGATTCTTACTTTGTTTTGCATAGTATCTGACAGATAACATTGCAATGCCTAAAGGAAAACTACATCCTAAACACCACGTCTGAAGCATCGGCTGCAAATATGAGAAACTGCTGTCACTCCCTCAAAGATGAAGAATCTTTTTTCAAGAGACAGCCGTCATATAAGAGGAGCATATCTAATATTTTGCTATCCTCATTAGACGTGTTATATCAGAATAACAAAATGTGTCGCATTCTGGGTAAAGGGCACACAGCTTGACACATTATTCAGCTTTGTTTCGCTGGGAAAAAGTCAGCATCTGTTCTCTGGAAGTTGCCACGAGGCATTCTTGGAAATGTAGGGAATCGGTAACAGAAGCAGCAGATAAGGGAGGTTGAGGAAGAGTCGACACATCAAAAAGGAGTAAACAACGCTTCATCGCAAAATAACTCCCGAGACGCTCTTAACGCCACAGATTGATGACGCATAGGAGAGCGTGAGTAACCACGGGTCGGCTTTTCCCTCAGTTTAGGCAGCAGGTAACGTAATGGCCGCAGGGATCAAATCTGTCCTGTTCAATCTTTTTATTATTGACACAATTCATAACATTTTAAATGGGACATTAGCTGGTTTGTTCCATAGACTGTATAAAATATGGAAGTAGTGTCCGTGACGTCACCCATAGGTTTCTGAAGAGCAAAAATGAAGCAAATCGTAGTGCGTAGCCATCTTGGTAGCCTACCTCCGGTTACTCCAAATATGGACAAAGAGGTGGAGCGAGGGCGGAGCTGAGGCGGGTCGAATGAACGCTATTGGCTGAAAAAAGCCGCTTTATTCGAAATAATCAAACTAGCTACGGCTAACCAGCTAGGTTAAATGCTAAATATCGTTGCTAGCCGGCTAACTCCATGACGATATCTTTCCCAAACTCAGTGACTAGAATTAGCCGGGGTGTCGCCCTTTAGACCGTCAGTGTCTAGTTGTCGATCAAAGTGGCGCCACTTAGATTGACAGCTATGAATTGTGCATAATGACGTATGCTGTATATTTTAAACGAACGCCTTATAAACAAATTCGCCCCCCCCAGAGTTGTCATGGAGTAGAAAAACAGTTTATGAGACTAGAGCCATGTTTTGAACCAGGCTGTAAATATGTTTTTTTCTGTCGTAAAATCGGACATTTTAACATGGGGCTCAAATGTAATTGACTCCCTTCTGCGGCCTGCTCTAGCGGTTATTCGAGGAACTGCAGGTTTTTTGCACTTCCGCATTGGCTTCATTTTTCAGCACCGGAGGTTGCCGCTTGATTTGTTCAGGCCACTTACAGTAGGTACACAACTCTATCCAAGTGCAGTCTGTTTGCACTTTTTTTTCATTGTGCTGTCTCCAGAGCACGGCTTTTAAAACGACTAAGAGGTTAAAGTCCTGACTCTCAGCTTTAACGCGCAGGTGTTTAAATCTTCATCAGATGAACTGTGCACAAAGTGTAGCCCTTTGAAAACGCCGAGCCCATCATTAGCTTAACGCTTTAAATGCAAAACAAATGCAAATGTGCTCTTTGTCATTTCATTACGTGAGGCAATAATGTCAATTTCCAGTGAACTGCCTGTGCAGACTAACAGGTGTAACGGATCTGTTTTTACCATTTCTGCCCTGAGAAAGACCCTTTGAGGTCTATGTGGATGGAGAACTTGCTTCCATCCCGTCAATCAAGTCTCGTCCTGCACCTTCACTTGTTGGACGACTGAACAAACACCCAGGAAAAGTGCACTGCTAATGCCCATTTGCAGGCCAGATAGTTAATTAGCCGCTCAGCTGCAGCACATTAAACAGCGTGTAAATTAAGTGCAAATATCACTTCGCTCCTGTTAGACACTGGTGTGGTCTTTAGTCTTTTAATGTCCCGAACAACAGGCTCTGTCCGCGACTTGTAGCTACAGCACGATGTTGGTTTACTTTGTCTCCCTGCAGTGTAACAGCGGCACTCCTGGCAGCTGCTGTCAATCAAACACAGACGCCGGCGCCCCTCCAGCCAGCTGAGACGAAGCAGCGGTTCTGATATTTCCCCCCAAGACCCTTTTTTCAGTAATACAAAACTATTAACAATACATCAAAAAAAACCCACAATGACATTATTTTAAGCTGCAAAACAGGATGACTGAATGTGATTCCTATTGCTCTGAAGAGCGCCTGAAGAATATTTCTCTACTCCGTCATGTTTAATATTTCGGTGTTGAATCCTGACCCTCAGACATCAGCTGACTCCTCAGTCACCTTCAGTCCGGTCTCCAGCGAGTGAAAGACATGATGATTTGGAGTCAGATGACCGAGCTGGCCGGTCAATAACATTCCACTGCTGACCATAAAAAGCTCTTTGGGAACTTTCGCTGTGTGTTTAGGATCATTGTCCTGCTGCGCTGCCCTGCGATTGGAGCACTTTGTATAAAATGGCTGTGATTTCGCCACTGAAATTAAAGCTCAATTTAAGGCTTAGAGCTGAAATTAGAGCTGAAAGCACTTTGAAATGAAGCGATGGCTGAGAGGTCAAAGTGTTGCAACCAAACACAACAACAAACATGTGACTGTCCAAACACTCACGGACTCAACTGAAAGTGTGGAAATTGGTTAAGTGTCGGCCTCAAACAGCCACTTTTCAAGCCAAAGAAAGTGAGCGAAAAACGCTTCCAAGTCGACCAATACGACGCTGATCTTCACATCCCTGGAGTGCCACTCCACGTTCAATCATTAGCTGTTGATTTGCAAGTGATTTTTATTTACATTCTTGAGAGGCAGTTATAGTTTGAAGTTCGTTCTCGAGGCGGCTGATGTGGCTACGTTATCAGGCAGCTCCGCAACGGAATGATAATTGGCCTTGAGATGTGACTGTGTGAAGGATGCTGGACAAACAGAGCTGCTCTAATTATACACAGCTCCTTCTTCAAATGAAGAGGATAAAAGCTAATGAATCGCACACAGGCCAGCACAGGGGCTGCCTAATGAAGAGAGAGCGAGAGACAGAGAGGGGAGTGTTTGTGCGAGAGAGAGAGAGAGAAAGTGTTTGTGTGTGGAAGGCATGCTCGAACAATTCTGTGATCTCATCAACATGTCTGAAAAAAAAAAAAGCCTCGGTAGAAAAACAACAACTTACTATGCAGCGGATCATGTTTACAGAAGTCTGCATTCGTTGTAGGTGGCTCAGAGAGTCCAGGAAAATTTCACTAATTAATGCTCCAAGGGTCTCAATTGTTATTAATGGTGACGAGGAGGAGGAGGGGGAACGAGGGAGGCGTAGGAGAAGCAGTTTAAATCAGGACATTACAGCGTGTCGGCTCGATTGATTCGCAGGATTCCTATCTGCATATGAGCGTTGACGGCGGCTCATTTTTGTTCACAAAATTAAAAAAAAAAATCTTAAAAAATGTTCCCTCATGAGAATTAAATCCGTATCAGTGACCAATGACTGGCACTTGCAGCGATGCTTTCACGCCCAGATTGGATTGACCTCGACCCCGGCACATTCCTCACTTGTCTTCAAAAAACCTGCTGTTCAATCAGCTTGTTTCTATTCAGTGTCGTCGCCTATAACCCAGGAGGTTATTATGTGGACTGGAATTGATTCTGATAGAACACACTTTGATTTTTGGTTCAGGTGAGCGTGTAGCCTTGACCTGAAGCCTGAAGCTTAATTTCAAGGCTGTCAAATAAAAAAAATAAAAAACACCCGCCGCTGCTGCTGCTTTGAGCCACATAGTTGAGAGGGTGCAAAGTTTCTGTAATTTCATGAATAAGTCAAGTTGCCTCCTTCACGGGACAAGTGCGCTCGCTAAACTTGGAGGAGACTCTGTTTCGTGCCAAAAAGCTGTCTGCGTAGGCTTGACGCTGCGCACACAACTGGTGGTGGTGTAGGTGGAGAAGGGGGGGCTGCTACTGCTGTTTCACCTTGTCTCCTGTTATTTATTAGGCTTCTGTCAAGGCTCAGGCAGTAGGAAGGTGTACATCCCTCCTCCCCCCCCCCTCCTCCCCCCGCAGCCAGGCCTTATGAGTATAACCAGGGGCAAAATTCTCCATTACTGTCAGTCTGAATCTGTTGCCGTCACATTAGCGCACGTCATGCAGTCATTAATGCATTAGGCCTTGTTTGAGTGCCAGTTATTTGCATTGGCTTTTACACTGTCTATTTGCCCTTGCGCTAAAAGCTGCCTCGGCCCAACCTATTGACTATTTAACTGTTCAATAATGAAGCGATCCCTGAGGATGAATTAGGCCTCGCCGGTCCTGTTGAATAATGGTTATTAGGATGCAAAAAAAAAAAAAAATCATATATATTTTAATGTCCTTCTGAGTGGCTCATGTTCCAACTTTTATTTACCCACTGTATATTTTTAATGCCGCCGTGTCCCTCCAGCATATGATCTCACCGCTAACAGTCGAGCACACTATTATCCACCCTTATCCTCCACTTCTTCCTCCCAAAGCAGAATGTACCTGATTATACTCCTATCGGTCACACTCCGGCGCCTATTTGCAGGCTGTTATCTGTTTGTGGTGGAGACTCCTCGGGGAAGCGTACGGCCGATAAGAGACTGTTGTTCTGTAAACATCCCTCTGACCTCCTCGGGCTGGGCTTGGCTCCTTTTCAAATGGGTCTCTTTTGTATTGGCCCCCAGCTCAAACCTCGGCGTGACCGATTCCCCAGGGGGAGGTTTAATGGCATTACTGTACGCTCGGCACCAGGCAGGGTGGTCACTCCGGAGCCTGGAGGGGGGGGGGGGTGTCCATGCCTTCAGAAGCAGAGGGAAAGAGGGAGAGTTGTTGGAGAGAGGATGCACTGTTGGAAAATAATGTGAACGACCCCTTTATGCCCTGAAACTGGATGGAGCTTGTGGGAAAGGAATTGATGATGCATCTGTGTTTTCCTTCGACGTCAATCACCATTTTAGTTTTTAACCACGTGGCAAACCTCTTATCACAAATGATATTCTCACTCCGACAGTCTGTTAACTCACTTCAATCTGACACGAGACAAGTGCCATAATAGCTCTTCTGGGGGGCGGCTCGGTGAACTACCGGACAGTCCACTATCCAAGGCGATGAGTCAGCTCCGTCAGTTTTTAACACGTTGTTCCTTGTTTAATTTGCCGGCGTGCCTGAGCAAACGATGCATTGAAAATCAGTGGCCACGGGCTGTGCCGCGGCGAACTGTTCTACTAAATCACTTTTGGTGTTAAACACTGCTTCATCGACACGGCTATTGAGACACACAGCTGCGGGGCCCGTGTTAAAGACAGAGCAAACACAAAACAATAACTGGAAAAGATGATGCTTGGCTTGAAGCTTGACTCCCACCCTGTAATCAGAGTTTGCCACGCTAAAGAAATTACAGGGCACAGGAGTCATTAGGAGTGTGGGTGCAGCTCGGCATCGCGAAAAGGAAACAAAGTTGAAAACACATGTTTTTGGAATAATGCGCATCTGAATAAACAAACCGGTGAAAATCTGACAAGTTGATTGTAATGATAGTACGCCGGCGGCCGGGAGGATAAATTCAGTTGGATGGGATGTCTCAGAGACGTATTGGTATCAGGGCAAAAGGAGTAATTAATGCGGAAAGCCTCGAGCACCGGTTGGTTTTTCAGCAACGTTATCATCAGTCCGACCGCCTCAGCTCCACATATCATGATGAGTAGCACTCCACTTAAACAAGTTACAACTGAATGAGCATGTTTTTAATATTACACTTTTACATTATAGCGATGATTTGGTTTGGATTTTGACTTTTAAAGCAGTTTGTCCGGTTGTCTTTCTGCACATAGCCTCAAGAGCTACAACTGAAATGCTCTGAACACTAATGTGAATATTTCTCTGTGGTGTGAATATCATTACCCGCCGCTCAAGCTGCTCCATGGTTCGACTAAAATGCAAACATATCTTTTTCCCTGTCCTACTAAGTCTTTGAGCAAGTCCCAAGGCTAACGGAGGATTTCCCTGTTGCCATTCCCAGATCTCTAAATGGGGCATTATTCATAATAGGATCCCGGCTGAAGGTAGGCAGCAGAGACATTTATAAAAAGAGACAGGGACAAGAAAAAAATCTGAGCAAGTGGATTCGCACCATAAGCATGTTTTTTTTTCCCATAGGCTTGTTTGACCAACTCTTATATCTCTTTTGTTTTCTCTTGCTTGTCAGAGAGTTGGCCACCATATTCCTAGTTTGCCATTTCTCTTTCCATGTTGTGGAAATGGTTGAAATTAATAATCTTAGACAATGAACAAGAAAATCATTGTCATTGTTTCGATCGTTTCCAACCACACAAACAGTAGCCAATATGTGGTTATTGAGTAATTTTGAATAATTTTCACAATAGACGTAAAGTCATTTTCAGGCCGATGCTGCAGTTCAATACATGATCACCACCAGATGACACTTTTTATACTCACTTGCTAGATTTTCCCAGAGCAAGACGAGTGTGAGGTCTCCATGTTTTGAGTCAGTTAACAGCAATTATATTACTATATTGCGAGGGAGTTAACAAATTCCTTTTGCTCTGCTTGACAGAAGGGACAGTTGTCTGAGTACGTATTACTTTCTGTTCCGCATCACATTTGCTGAAGCCAAAAATAACCTCAAAAGTGAATCATCTCAGTGCCAGATCTTATGTTCAACCTCCTCATGACCAAACTAAATCAGTGAAATAATGTCATGTCTATACTCAAGAATGACTCAACACTGAATTCTTTTAAATTAGCCTTGTAATACTTTGCTCAACTCGAGACATTAGTGCACTGAATGCAGCTGCATATAGTTTCTTTAGCTGGTTAAATGACTCAATTGAACGACGAACACGAGCAGAGCTAAGTGTTGATAATGGTGCATTTCATAGCTCACGTCCCTCGGACAGGCCGCCGTGGCTCATCTCCGGAGCGGCTCTGCCTTTATTTGGTCTCTGGGAAGTTGCAGCAGCATCAAACATCACAGATGAGGCTTTGCAGTAGCCTGGCGAGGCAGAGGCACACAGGCTGGGTTCAGAGGATGAATAATTCACTCCCATGAGCCCAGACTTCTTGCCGTGAGACTAATATTCAACAGCACCTGTGTGTCTGAAAATCTCCCCCCTTCAACCCACCAGGTTCCTCACCCTGGGGAAAACCTCGCCCCGGCATCACCCCAGCTGTGCTTCCTCCAAACCGTCAGAATAGCACCGCCGTGGCTGGAATGACAGAGATGTACAGAGGATGCACTAAGCTGCTGTGTGACTGGACTCAGAAACACTGGGAAAACTTTGAGCATAATGAGGGCCGGGTATCGAACCTCAATGCTTTTTTTTTGTTGCAGACAGAAACGTGTTTGTGGGACAGAGCTTTGAAAACAATCAGGTAGCGAGCTGGCATCGAGTTTCTGATCTTGTTACTTATTCTTTGATCATACCTGGGTTAAATCAGCATTTTCCAGATGAGGAAACGATCTCAGCAAAATGTGCATTTAGTGGCTGTTCAGGAGCATTCGATCATATCACACGGCCTTCGTCAGCAGCGTTTGGCTCATTGAACTTGCAGAAATTTTTCATGAGCGCTGCAAGACTTCTCGCTTAAAAAAAGAGTATCTACTAAATGCATGAGATTGTTTGCTTAAATGCTGTTTCCAAGGTCAGGAATCATCTATGAATCTCAACATTTTTTGCCATTTCTAACAATTTGGCAACGTTCTTGTACAAATTCAGCATTTCAGCATTGGAACAAAACTCAGGCATCATTTGACTCAAGTATGGAAGATTTTCAATCAAAGCTCTAAACATAGAGCAAACACCGCTGCTGATTAACTCCAGCTTGAGTTTTCATCTCGTAGGTGTCGTCAGGTGTCATATTTTGATGTCTTTGTTTTATGCATAACAATGCTATAGCTGCCACGACTTTAGTTTGATATCAACACCTTGAATTTTCTCCCATTTTTCTTCCACCCTCTTCCTCTCATTCTACGTTTCATCATTCAGCCTTCATTTCTATAATTATCTGAACAAAAGACGCCTGAGCGTTGACAGATCGACTGCATCCAAGCATGCGCACGTGTGGGCGTTTGTGCACATAAACACATAGGCTGTGTTTATAGTGTGTGTGTCTCTGATAGTGGCCACTTTCCACAACTGTGCATGTGTGTTGTTGTGAATTGGTTCCTGCTCGTCCCTGTGTGTCAGGTAGTGGCCCCCATCTCGGGCTTATTTTCAGGGATGTGACAGAAGGCGGCAGGCGGCAGCCGCGATGCCTTAATGAAACCTGGGCTCCGGCTAATTGGTGACACCACGGCGTGAGGGAACGAGCGAGGCAGTAACCAGACTGGCAGGAGGAAAGGAGAGGACAGCAGGTCCGGCCCTCACACCAGTGAATTAAGCCCGTCATGTTCATTTGTAGAACACACAGGAGGAGAGAACACCTACACGCTCCCTATCAAAATCCTGCAAATGCAAAACTCCCCGCTGGTCGACCAAAGATAGACCCGGTAACCACGTCTTCCACCGAGCAGAGCTTTTTCTTTTCAATCTCTTCCTTTTCATTATAACCTGTCAAGTCTTTCTCTTTTTGCTCTCGCTTTCAAAGAGCGGCGTTTGGCTGGAATGAACCTTGGCCGCGTTTCTTCTTGGTTTTTATCGTGGATCAACATGTATTTAAGTGACATAACCAAGTGATTTGTGCCGGTAACAAAAGCTAATAGTGCCTTAAAGCGAGTGTTGAAATGGTCGATTATCGAGTAACACGAATGTTGCAGAAATCTCAAAACCTAAATATCTGCACAGCACGAGAGGTAAGTGATCTAATAAGGTTTTTTTCCCTCATCGCTTGAGTTAACCAAGCCTTTAAGCTCGGACGTGACGACGGTGCCTGAGGTCGCCTGCGGTTCCTCCTGTCTCGCCCTGGGCTGGCTGTCTGACCCTTCCGCCGCTCCGTAAGCCAGCTTGACTTCCTTATGTCCACCAGAGCTTGAGGGCTCCTTACGGGGTGTCAGGGCTGACCTTTCTCTTGGTAGGAGGAGTACCGTACAGTCGGCCTCTATCTGTCATGCCCCCAGCTATGTTTAAGCCTGAGAAGAAAAAAAAAGAACCACAGGGGTCTACTCCAGTGTTATGTTTGAGTAATAGCTAATGAGGTACAATATGAGTTGTGTTGCTCAGCTGGTTTCTTACTGATACTGATGGCCGCTGCTTGCCCCATTTATTTCCAGCACCAATCATTATCCGTCATTGAAATTTAGAATTATATAAGCCATTTAAAAGTTCATCATGAAAAATGACTAACATATAGACGGCGTTTCATTAAGTTAAAGAACTGCGTAAAGAAGCATCGCAGCTTAAAGAAAGATTAATCCAGAGACTAAAAGGTGTTCAAATCCCCGTCTATCCTCTGTCTTCACTGGTTCACATCTGAGGCTAAGCTTGTTTGTCCCATAAGATCGGGATGAAAGATCCGGGTGGTTTGACCGCGTTTGTTTTAGACCCCCAACATGAAATGACCTGATCAAACATCCTCTGCGCTCATGGGCCGACAAACACCACAACAAATCAGATTTCCTTCCACTTCACTTCCATCCTTCTGACTCGAGTGACAGATCTAGCCCAAGTCTGTGATCTCTCTCTCCTCGACTACACGGGGAGATCAAAGAAGGCAAAAACATTTACATAAAAGATTATGTATGAGTTGTAATTAGTGCCTGCGTCGGCACTGACAACAGGAAAAAAAATATGTGATTTTGGCTGGAAGATGAAACGAAGGTGGGGTGAGATTTATAATAACCAGGTCTGAGCTTTAGTGTCACATTTTTAATTGAAGAAATCCCCGAAGATTGTCCAGCTTTTCCAGGAGCACCTGACTGAAAAAAGATAGATTAGGATTAGTCTTATTAATTTTTGTTAATGCATTCATGCACATTCATTTTCTCCGAGATAATTACGTGTTTTACTTTGACGGCTCCTAATTTCAAATGCCCAAGTGTGCTGCTGCAAGCCCAGCAGTGCAAATCTCTTAAACACACTCCCCCCCTCCCTCCAAGTCCATGCTATAAAAATTAGGTTATTTCATCCTCCAAATTCTATTCAAAATCATGTGTAGTTGTCATATTACATCAAGGTACTACAGTATGATTTGGAGTGAGTGATGATGCAAGATTATTGCTGTGGGCAAAAATGGATTTCTGCTGCACTCTGGTACAGTGGGTTGCCATATTTATTGCATGTGGAGAATTTTTCTGAAGATGTGTCAATTGGCAGCGCTGTAAGAGAAGTCTTTTTAATGTGTCAGAGCTACAGCATGTCATTAGAGGCAATTTCCCTGCCACAAAGAGGGTCAGCGGAGGGGGTCACATTGTTTTGTGTGCTCATTGGACTATTATCTAGAATTGTGGAAGAAGACAATTTTTGAAATTTCAAACTAATCGTTATAAGTAGCTCGGCGAGGTGGAAGTTCATCTCGCACACTTGTAAAATGGTACTATTTTCAGAAATTAAATCGGACGCCCTCGGATGTGCGCACCTTATCTCATACTAATACACTAGCACACATACTATGGAGCCGTGACAGTGGCGAGGCATAGAGGCTTATCCTCCTGTGGGAGGAGCTGACATTTACTCTGAAAATTCACCTTTGGTTTCTGCCTCTGGATTTATGATATCACTCTTATCTAGATTCCATCACAATTTTTCATTACTGTTGTACTCTACCACTGTGTGACTTTCTGTCACGGCTTGTAAGATTCGCCCTCCGAGGGTAAAGATTGAGCTGTCTGAATAGTTTGGTCTCGCATCGCTGATGTTTTTTAAAATGTGCGCAATATGTAATCATCACGTGGACGTGCATTGACATTTCAGATGTGTGCGTTAGGCCTGCGTCGAGGCCTCTCGCGATGATGTTGGAGCGGGTGCCAGACAATCCGCTGGCTGCAGCGGTCGAACCTTCAAACCCTGCGCTTAATTAACGTTTCGCCCGAGTTGCTCCAATTCCGTCAATCCCTAATTCCAGGAGGGATATTATCCTTTGCCCGTTAATAAGTTTTTAAACATCTTTTCAATTTACTTGGGAATATGTTGAGATTTGCTTAAATGTTTAATATATCTACACTATTAGCTCTCACAGGAGAAAGTCAACAGCAGCCGTCTCGCAGGCATGATTTTCCAAGAAAAGTGTCTTAGCCGTGAAATCATGCCCTTCCTCACTTGTGTTCTTGAATCAAAACTACTTAAGAGCCCTGTCCTTGGATGTAAGTGGTCTTTGAATCAGAGCATATAGTTACAACTAGATTGATAACAGCCTGGCAGCGCATTTGTTGCGAAGGCAGAGGCCGTCACCTGACCTCGCCCTGGGTTGTCTAATTTCTTGAAATGAACATCATGTAAAATATCTCCCACTCTGCGTCCAGAGACAGGCTGGATTCCACCCCAGTGGGCACGCATGACGCTAATACCCACTAATATGTGGCAGTACACACTCTGATACTGAGTCTAATGAGGAAAACACTTGAACTACAGATCATTCCTCCAAACATGCCTGTTCTATTAGACAGATCACAGTTTATTGTAGTGAGCTCTGGACTGAACGAAGGATTTTTAGTGCAAAACAGTGACAAATTGACCGAAGATCTCTTAAATGATACCAAACAGGCAGCAATATTTTTTGTACTCACTGCTTTCATGCTGCTTTCACTGAGGGTGGGAATAATTTTAAAGTTTGTCAACTCAATCAGCAGTTTTTGGAGACTACTATTCTGCCAGCGGGGGTTCTTTTAACTCTGGAAAACAACTTGGCTTAATAAGATAATGAAATCGGTTTGCTATTTTAAGAAGCTGTCACTTTAACCAGCGGACTGAAAGGTTAATCTGCTGCATTGAAGCAGCAGAGGAACAAACAGTGCATGTAAAATGTGACACACTAAGAATTGTGACATTCATTTTTATATGGCTTTGTGGCCAAGTAGCGTCAATGTTGGGAATTTTAGGTCAAATTAATTGATTTTTATATTCCAAAATCACAACTTTTTCTCTAACATATGACAACTTGGATGAGGTAATATGTTTAGGTCACAGTCAGTTTTGATTATCAAGAACTTTTGCTGCTAAATTGGGTTGAAAAATGTCGAGAATCCAGAGTTCCATAAAGGCATCTAAATGCCTGCGTGTGAAACAGGCCTCAACTAAAAATGTGCAGAGAAATAAGTATTGAATTTTACAGCCTAAATTAGCCCAGTTTGAAGCTACATTTCTTTTTATGTTAACCTGAGCTGATCCTTCCTGCGAGGCTCCTCGTCCTGCCCGCGATGTCAACAGGGCAGAGGAACCAGCTGCAGCCCACCCGCGGTCCCTGCGTGTTCTCCTCACGCTAATGTTGCCGTTGCCTGAGGACACGGCGTTTCCCTCCGGAGGCGAGGTATCTCCGGCGCAGAGACAGATCTGCGGAGACAGGGAACACTTGGGAAGACGGATACCTCAGCCAGGCGCCTGCTGCCATTTAAGAGTCTCGCCCTGCTCTGAACTGACATTTCTGTTTTACCATCTCTCGTCCGGCTCGTCGCCCCCGCTCTGCCGCTGTCGCCAGAAACTTGTGTACAGCAAAAACATCTAGATGTGATAGCGGGGATGGAAAGCTTACTCCTAAGCACAAACAGGACCTGTAGCCTCACAGTATATATGTCTTTGAATTGCCCTCCTTCTGCAGCCAGACTCGGGATACTGCACGATGCAGCCCCCGAGGGAGAACGCTGAGCCAGATGAGCTCCCCGTGGCCCTGGCCAGGTGCTTCTGCTGGAGTCACGGGTGCAGCGCAGATCCACGGTAGGGAGGACTGACACGATAACGTAGCCTACCGACTCCCCGCGCCACCCAGCAGCACGGCCACACAGCTTAATCCTCTCTCCGCGAGGGCAGAGCCGAAACGTTCCCCTCCTCGCTCAATCCTCTGTCAAAACAAGGGGGTTTTGTCAGCCATGAGGGGTGTTGCATCCCTCTCAGTCCCTGCCAACGGAAGCGCTATTACTGCCTGCCAATGCCCCGGGAAAAAAAAAGAATACCCAATATGCATATTATTCTAATACCAGCCGTCAGTGCCTGGAATTACTCGACATAATGAATGCGGTGCCTTGTAGGTTTCTACATAAAGCTGTTTTGCCACTTGGATGAATAATTCATGCTAGCCCAGAGGCAATGAATCAACCAGGCAAGAACTAAGAAAATTAGCCACCAATTAGTGTTTATTTATGGGAATAGTGTGTTTTAGTCTTGATCTCGGTGCCAAAAAACATATATGCAAAGTAAAGTTTTGCTGACCTCTTTGACCTTGGGAGTAGAAACGAGCAGAGGGGTGGAGAGGAAACCAGGGCTTGACTGCTGGATGAATCAGATGACCCTCGTGTCTAAGCCCCCCCTCTGTCATCAGTCGGGTTATTGGGCTCTCTGACTCCTGTCTCCGCCGGGCCTCCAGACATACAGTATCAGAGTCAGCCTCTCAAAGCAGATTGATCCAATCTCTGGGGACATGATATGTGAGGGACTGTTGTTGACTGAGGGGATGTGATGTGAGGTTTTAATGCTGCCACATGTGAGCTAAACCTCTGTCTCCTTGGAGCGTGCAGCCCCCACCTCCAACATCTCCTCCACCAACGCCGCCCCCTTCTCTCCCCCCCCACCCCCCACTCCACCCCCAGGCTGTTCCTAGCCCAGCGCACTGGCAGCTTGCCCAGATACATTGGTAGTCGTTAGTTGTCACTGGAACGATGTGACACGTCGCTGTGATTCGCGGGGACTGTTGTTGAAAGTGATCGTTCCTGCCAAGGAGAAGCCCTCACCACGGATAAATGGACACTGAACAGCATGTGAACAGAGAGATAAAAATGGCAGAGAGGAAAATAAACTAGTCAGCCTTGGAATCTGGTCTGGCTTCTCAACACCAGAATCTTTGGGGCTGGTGATCTTTGCAGTTTTCAGAGAAAGACACAGTTTTTAAAGCTTCCTTTTTTTTTATGACTGATTTCCCATTTATTTCTTTTTCGCATTGAAAAAAAAAGGAAGTTGCTTCGTTCTCGAAATTCTCGAAGAGTGGAAAACATTCTTAGTTTGCTTCTCAAGGTCAATGAGTGGAGAGAAGATATCTCCAGCCAATTCAATGAAAGACAAACAGACATGAGTGAAGGATGGGTTTTATAAGAATCAGACAAGCTGTCGACAGGAGGATAAAGAAAAAAAAAAAAAACCCTGCCAGATATTCATGAGGATAACTCTCCAGCGTCTGCGCTCTCCTTTTCTTCCTTTGTACGGCTTTGATTGTGAGGAAATACGCTGCTGTGGATGTCTCGTCCTTTTCACGAGCTCCAAATGTGGAGTTTTCAGAGCTGCAATGAGTCAGACATTGTGTTGGCCAGAAGATAAGGGAGGCCAGGTGACAGACAATGTTTCAGCTCCCTCTGACTTGTGGGATAAGCGCGCTTCATGTCAGGCCATTTACTTTAGTTTTTATGTGAATACTGAGGAGAGTCGAGACTCTTAAGCACAGTTTAGACAAAACACATTTTGAAGGAATGCGATTCACATATGTAGCATGACTTAACAGCTCTGTACCTTCAATCCCTCTGTGCTGTATATATAACAGGTGTGTCAGCATGCAGCACACACACACACTCAGATGCTATATTTACATGCAGTTATTTGAGTAATCTGGTTTTTGTTTCAACATTATTTAGCTTTAACTTGGTTTGACTATAACCTGGTTAAGCTCCAGGTCTAAAAAGAGAAAAGCGGTTGCAGATGACATTATGGTCTGTTTTCCCTACGTGAGATGCACTTTAATGGCTAAGCTAGCGGTGTGATGTTATATAAAGTTTGTCACAGACATTCATGGTCCCCAGAGGCTGAATCCTACTGACTGTGATGATCTCTGACTTTTTGTCTGCAGCAATATTTGTGGTTTTATGAGAAAAGTCTCAACAACTGTTGGATAGACTTCTATGAAATTAAGGTCAAAGCTTCAGTTTGTCCAGTACTTTGATGGATTAATCAACATTTAGTCGAATAGTTACACAACTAATGACGAATTCCATGAGCCTCAGCTGTAGTTTGTGTTCAGTGCTGAATAGCAAATGTTTGCATTCAACACTAAGACGTTTAACATTATAGCCAAAAATATAAACACCAACATGTTAGTTTTGTCCCAAATCCATATTACATATGTATATTACATATACAATACGTACTATAGGCTATCATGATGGTATACGGGTTTAGCAGTTAGCATACAAAAATATCAACACACTTTACACCTTTAAATGCTTAGAGGAAATTATACAATATGTGTGACATTGGACATGATTCAAACTGCCACTTTGGAAAGCTACTGCCAAAAACTCTACACAAAGACATTAAAATGTTTTTTTCCTGAGATTTAATGAGATTGTTTTGGCTCTGTTTCACCAGCCTGCAACAATTTATTTCACTTTCTTCAGCTGCTCCTCCCTTTCCTTTGTGCATTGCATTGTGGGAGAACGGTGTCCATCAACAGGACACTCAAAAATCAACTGTGTGTAGTCTAGTTTTCGTAAACTTTATTTAGTCACTTTCCCAGTGTGAAGTGTTCAGTATAGACACAGCGATCATTTGTTTGAATGTGTTAGCATTTAGTCAAGTACGGCCAATTATTGTTATTATTATTATTGTTTAGAATAATACATGATATTTCAGTAGAAAACATTGTATATAAAGAATAAAATACTGTATATCATACTTTTTATTTATGATATATTTCAAGTTGGTTATTCCATAATATTCCACTACTTCTACATCTTTACTCTCTTCTGTTGTTCACTTTCAGTTTTTTTTATTTCCATAAACAAAACTGACTTGACTTTACCTTTGCTCTGTATTTGTGAGCAGGACGCCACAGGTTTTGCAGGGATATTCTGGCAAAAGGCAGACCCACTTTCAGGGTATCAACGGCTTGTGTAAACGGCTTAACTCAAATTAGACCTTCCCGGCTCTAAGGCCCTCGGCCAGGTTACTGTGTGCATGTTACCATAACCACCGCGTCGCAGCGGCCGCGTCACCACAACAAATTGCTGCGGATTTCAGGAACGTGGTGATTAAAATAATTCTAAATTCTGACTTGTAAAACCCCCTGTTTTAGCCGGTCGCTGTCAGGTCCGCTCTTTCAGTCGAGCTGTAGTAAACTTATTTCAGTGTCGCTGTGTCATCTTCTGTGCTATGGAGATGATGTGATTCTGTTATGAGTCATGAATCGCGGCGCTATCATGCCTTCTCCTGAAACTCCAGGGAGGACAGCTCTTGTCAGAAGCCATTGTGGCTTGTTCCATCAGCCTGACGTCTAAGTGCCTATGTTGTGTTCCCAGCCAGTAATTAGCCACAGCCCTACAACCCCAATAACACAATTATATCTGGGGCTGCTACTTTTCCTCCACACCCACAGCAATAATGAATGAACTACAGGTTAATGAAATGTGTGTGTGAAATGGAAGAAGCCTCTTGAAAAGTTTCACACATCTAATTCATTAAGAGCCGAAGCCGGAGGCACAAAAAAAAAACCCGATCCAAATTTACCGCTTACATCGCAACTTCTCACCTTAATCATTAGAAAATGAAAGCTTGTGAATGTCGAAATGAGGCTGGGCTTGTTAATTTTATGCACAAGATGGATAATGTGTCCGTGCTCGTATCTTTTCTGGAAATACAGCTGAATGTTCACATTTTCCTTTTAAGGAGCAAACGCTTCCCGGGCGCCAGTTATCATCATATTCAGATTTGTCACGTAGAGGCTTTGGGAAGTTTGCCAGCTCTCAATCTGCTGGATAAGTTTGTGTTTCGGGCATTGTTTGTTTGTGCGTGCATATGGTTTATCCCAAGTGCCAGAGTGTTAGTTAAAAGTTTCCAATGTTTGTGCTTCACAGAATGTTTGTATTTGGAATAAGTGCAGTTTTAATTGCCGGAGATGCAAATTCAGATGCTTTCAAAGCCAGCAGCCTTTTTTTTTTTTTTTCCTCCCTGAAGTGTCGGGTCAGCACTACAGATGGTCATAGTGTAAAATTCCTTGTCGGGTTTTCACTTAAACATCTGGATGTTGGAGTTAATATCCACTGTGAGTCGAGCTGACCATATTTTGTGTAATCACGCCGCGTGCTTTCTCAGATTCTTCTCGCCATATGGGAGAGGGCCACGCAAGGTTAGCTCCAAAACTTTCTCTAGTCACAAGTGGGAAAAAGAAAAAAACAACTTCCTGGTGTTCTTCCAGTCTCCATCTGAAGAATCATAATCATTGTTAAAATAACATTTCCTCACAGCTATATATACAGAAATATGAAACCGTCTTTCTTATCATTGTGTCTTTACTCGCGCCATCTGATGATTAGCACCACTGCTGTATGAGAGGTACACAGCAGTACCATCTGTACCTCTCCACTGCTTTTTTTTAATGCGTGCAACCACCAGCCTGCGAGACAGGTAGTCTGACGTGGACCACTTCCAAATCGCATCGAATGGAATAAAAGCAAAGGGACAGATGACGACTGCTGATCTGCAGATGGGTGACAAATTAAAGGAAAAAAAAAAAAAGCAACATCGAGTGTCTGAGCGAGGTGTTGGGCCGAGGCCAGTCTGTGCCTCTCATGTATTATCATTACATTCCAGTCACACATTTAAGCAACAGATTTCCTGAAAAATTATTATCCAGTGATCTCTGAAAAAAAAACAGAAGGTGATTTAACAACAGCTGCTCTGACGTGATTTCCAGAATCTGCATCAGTTCACATTAAAGTTCTGAATATGAGCCCAAAAGAAAAGACTTTAAACCTGTTTCCCAAGTTGAGACTGTATTTTCTAATCAAGGTGGCTAGAAAATAAAATATTGGAAAGAAACCTCAATGTATAGAGATATAACTGAAATTTTCTTTTTGGTTTATATTGTAGAAATTGAGCAAGTAGATAAGTAATTTCCGGCTATTGTCTTTGTCTGGAATGAAAAAAAGACACAACTTGGAAAACAGGTTAAGAATCATTTTTATTATGTATAATATTTTTTAAATCCAGATGTTGGAGATGTTGTCTAGTGACCTTTTGTCTTTATTTGCTGGGTGATATATTCTTTCTGACTCCAATGCAATACCTGAATGACACGAATGCTCGTACTCACTACTGTCGCTGTTTTAATGATGATGGTGACGAGAACCGATTCATGTGATTAAAGCTCATCAAACCATTCAGGGACCACTTGTTCTCTATATGGAAGCATGTTGTTTTTCCTGTAAGTTCCCTCCTGTCTGTGTTAATCTGTCAGTCCGTCTAGATTCCTGTCTGTCTCTCTGTCTCGTATCTATCCTGCTTATTCACATTCATCAATAAGTGGACTTGAGTTGAGGCCTGTTTTGTGCCTCTTGGTATTGGCATTGAGGCCGATGCCCTGTGGTTTCGGTCGATTCTCCAGTAGCACTGAAGCTAGCGGCTTTTGGTACGATCGAGCAAACCCCCCCGCAACCCCCCGTTCTCCCTCTATCTCCCTCTCTTTCTCCTGCTCTCTCGCTAATCTCACATTGCCTGGAGGTATTTTTATGTGTTTTGCGGTTTAGTTCAATGTGTTGATCTGTGCTGTGGTGAAATTCCATCAAAGGGATCATTTCTTTCACTCTTCTGGATTAGCAGCATTTGATGTAAACTTGACTGAACCTGGCTTTTTAAAGAAGACGAGCTGATTTGATATAAAATGAAACTTTTTTTTTCTCTGCTTGTTATTGCTTTTGCCATAAATGAGTCATTAAGACGTTTTTAATAGTTTCTTTGATCCGAGCGTCGTTAAATATTTTATCGTCTCTTATCTTTTAACGGCTTCTGTCGTTCTCGTCTTTCGATCTTCTCACGGTCATTTTCATGACAACCACGAGCCCCGTGGCGGTTTTGCATCCCCGTCCCTGTTGATGTCTGTGACATTTGTGAAACCATGTCAAAATAGCCTAAACATGGCAGTGAGCGCTGCATTGTTGGGGTGTGAAAGAAGGCTTTGGCAGCTCTCCTTGTTTCATGATTGATTCAGCTCTTCTGGCCAAACCAATATAGGCCAAAAGGCCTGTGGGATGGTCAAGCAGAGCAGGCAGCTCAAAGTGATGTTTGACTGGATGAGACATTTTCCTCAAATAAGAGTATTGTGAATATGGTTGCCTTTGTGGTCATTCAGATGATGACACTTCTTAGACAGACCCGAGGGATCAGATAGACAGATTGACAGGTGTCACTGTTATGATTGACTCGCCTCCAGGTACCGCCGATAAAAAAAAAAAAAAAACTTTATTCAAACTATTTTAGCATATTTCACAGAGCTCCAGATTGTTGAAAGACTCAGTTAATATTTCAGAAAATAACATTGCATTCGCTAAATTACACAAGTGACATTTCAAGCTGAGCCAATATAAAGTGACTGATGACTAACACATCTTTTATTTTGCTACTTTAATTAAGGGCTGTAGTTGCTTTGACTGCGGAGACGTATTAAAGCTGGATACTCAACTATACGCAGCATATGCAGCAGTATGTAATTAAGGATACTGCGTCCTACAGTCTGTTTATTCACAGAGCCAATGACCAGGAAGTCTGTTCACTACACCATATCATATCAAAACTGAAGGAATGTAAATGTCACAGAAATATGTCTTGACACACAGATAATGCTTGAATCACAGACTCTTTGATCCATCCTAGAAACTTTAGCTAAACGGCACATAGCTCAGGAGCATGTGCGTTGACCAAGCTAGGAAGAAGAAAATCTATTTTTAAGCCTCTTTGTTGCTTGACTATTACTTTGAGAATAAAGGTTAACCCTCCGTTATTGGTTTTCAAATTCCTCATTGAATTAGCACTTGAATACATGTCATTAGACTACTTTAGAGTATGCACTGTACAGTATGTTCCTTTTAGACTTTTCAGTTCTTCAATGCCTCCCTGTTATGTATTTCTATGGGCCGGGACTAAGACCTGGGAAGAAAGTGGTTTTAGTGATTATAGTACTCAAGGCATCACTTTCTTAAGACACTTGACAGTTTAAATGAAATCTTGACACTTAACCCTTTTAGTCCAGTATTCATAAAGCGACCTTTTAAACATAACTTCATCTATTATTACAGATGAACTATTTTAGAACAATTGTACTGATTTTGCTATTTGCCGTGTTTGCAGTGCACACACGTGCACAGAGATGGTTTGACATGATTGCATGTGCGTAGAACTTTGGAGGAAACAGAGGTTTAGTCCTGGTGAAAGGGTTAGTGTCTTTTAGATTAAATTAAATAGAGCTGCAACTAACAATTTTTTTTTTTTTATCAAATAATCTGTCAAGCATGATCTCAGTTATTAATCATCATGAAATCATAAAATAATTAGTTGTTTGTTCTTCAAAACATTGAAGATCAAAAACACTGTTTTCCAAAGCCCAATAGCCAAAGACCTTATTAGACATTACATGATGGTTAATAGAGTATCAAAATAGTAAATTATAGTACTAATGTACTCTTTTCTGTTAATGGATTGATTGATTAATCGGCTTTAGTTTTAACTTTTATCACTTAGTGGAGAGGACAAAAATATCAGCCGATGATTATTTCAGTGAATTTTATTGCCACTGTTTTTCACGATCTTTATTCTCACACTGAACCAATCAGATTATTGTGCTTCAATCTGCACATTTGCTCTCTCCACTGGACCCGGCTTCTGTTCACATTGGCCTTCTTCCATTGTAAATTCCCTCTTCCGTCCAGCTAGAATGTGCCGGCACTGTGACTTTATACGGACGTTTGTCACACTGCTAATGAAAAAACCTGCAGTGTAACTAGAGATCAGAGAGGTGCTGTGCCTCAGAAGTTTGTGTGCTCTGGACTAATACCTGCGATCACTCACCTGGATGGTACAGTCGCCGGATCGTAATATTCTCCTGCAGGGGACACGACTGAAGGCGACCAAGACTGGAGGCCCAAAGTCTCCCAGAGGAGCACCCGGCAGGAGCTTGATAACCATCTAAAACCCTAACGGTTTCTCTGCTCTCCGTGATGTGTTAGGTTTTGATAGGACACTTAAATCAGGAAATAGGTCACGAGCCGTCGTACAATAATTGGATTTAAAAATTAATAATATTAATGAGAGTCGGGGAATTCCTTGGCTTCTTTGACTTATTCATACCACTTGACTGTCTGAATTGATAACAAACGAGATGAAAAGTCGAACTTGTCTCACAGTATTCTGTCACTCACTGCATGGAGGTGACCTGTACATGCATTATCATATTAAAAATGGGTTGACTGCACCGAGTCGTAAAGAGGAGATGTTTATTTTATGAAGTAGACATTAATAGGCTGGAAAATCAGTGTGAACTAACATCGAAATGCTGTTGTTACTTCATTTACAAACACTATTTACTTTCAAAAGACAGTTTTCTTTGTCCAAATCACTTCTTTAAACCATCAATTTAGCGTATTTAGCGTAACTCAGCCATAGATTATAAAAATGGAGAATACACTGATCCAAAATGCCAGCAATGTATTAGCACAGATTTCAACCTTATCAAAGCAACATTTAGACATTTTTGGGCTCTTCCGATTACTTGCTGAGAGTTATATGAGAATATTGCTACCACTCTCAAGTCTGTATGTTAAACTGGAGCCAGTAGCTAGCTAGTTTAGATTAGCATTAAAACTGGAAACTGTCAAAGTGCTGTCAAATTTATGCATTCATTTTTGCAATAAATTTAAAATATTTTACATGTTAAAACAAAACACAGCTACATTTTCATTACTTCCTTTGATGGCTGACCTACATCCTACCAACTGACAACACCAGGCTTTGACTTATCACCTCAAAGAAAATCACCCCATTGAATCTTAACAGGGTGTCACCAGTCTTCACCCCATAGCAAAACCTGTCAATGAGAAGGTTGCTAATGCTTTGGCTAATTGGCTAAAAACTGCCACCCAGTTAACATAGTAAAGGTGAGAGGGTGCAGAGGATGAACACAGTTGAGCTAACGAAGGTCGTCGCCCTCACAGGGGACCAATTGTGACAGCAACAACTTGGGCGTCTTTACTGATAAAGGATGGAATCATCTGCACAAAGTGTGAGTTTTACATAAGAGCGACACTTTGCTGAGGCCTGTGCTGATCCATTATTACAAGCTTCAGTCATAAGATCAAAAATAATCACAACACATTGTTTTTATTAGTTCATTTAATCGATCGACAGCCGTGATCTGAAGGTACCTAAATCTTCCCACCAGCGCCTCTAAAGCTCACTCATTAACACGTTATGACTCACTTGTTTAAGCTGTACAAATCCCATCGTGTGGGTGCCAGCAGTCAGCTGAGACACAGGAAATGGCTGCACCACGCCAGGAAATACTCCAACACATATTGTTTTTACACTTTGGTTTTGGTACAGTGATGTGTTAATTAGTGAGCTTTGGAGGAGTTGGTATGTGGGCTTTGTTACCTTTGAACACAGACAGGCTACATGTGTCCATCTGTTTCCAGTCTTTATGCTAAGCTAAGCTAACCAGCTGCTTCATATTGAACGGATGGATAAGAGGAAATATTCTCTTCGTTTCTAACGTTTCTGGCAACTCAGATCTGGTCTCATGTGGACTATGGTAAGACTGGAATATAGATATTTATATTATTAAAGTCCTTTTAATAGTGGAAATAATACTGTTGTATGGACTAAAAACCAAATATAGGATAGGAACAAAACTGTGACACCTGGTAGAAATCAAATGTGACAGAAATTACTTAAACTGTGGTTAAATATTTTGCCAGAAGGCACCTATAACCTTTGGCTTATCAGACTGTAAAATGAAATGGATGAGTGCTTCCCTAATTAGAAACCGACTGGGAAAGCTCATTCTTTCTTTCATTCATTCATTCAAACTTTATTTAATCTCGAGGAATGATTAAGGGCATGGCCTCATTTCCAATGATGTTGAGAGTACGGTTTGAAAACGAATAATTAGAAACAAACATAATTAACGAGAAAATGAACAAACAACAGAAAACAGCTAAAAACAGTCACATTGAAGAGTAATATAATCATAGTTTTAAAAAATAATCTATAGGTTTTAATGTGTGTTGTAAAATGTAAAAAAGCAGTTTTCCAAAATTCAGACTTTGAGCATCAGCCTCGATCATCCATAGTGGCTTTAGACCAGAGACACAAATTCATGTGGATGATGTCATTTGTTGCTTTAGTTAGGAGAGAAATGTCATGATAAATGCTGTGGGCGATCTTTATTGATATAATTATCTTAAAATGTCACGTCTGTAAGAACTGAGACTATAGTTAAACACATTTAAGATGAGATTCCTCCCCCATGTTCTGAGGCTCCCTCTGACCCGTCTGCAGACTGCAGCACAAGACATAGGCTGTAAATCTGAAACGGGGGCTCATGCGCCTCATGCCTTCCTCACCGGCCCCCCCTGACCCGGCAGGATCAAGCCTGGCCACGGGGTTTTTCTTTCAGGTAGCTGATTTATGGGGCTTCAGTGGAGAAACAAAGGGCCTGAATGCGTTTGAAGTGTGCAGGTGAAGACCCAAAGACGGCACTTTGAAAAGCTCCCACTGGGATTGAAATCTCTTCAGCCACACCTGTCAAGGCAACGCTCAGATCCACAGAGTAACCTGTCACCTGGGCTGGGATCCACCTTCCACCTGTGCCCCGACCGTCCACGTGCTGGTCAGATTATTTAAGCTTGTGTGTGTGCGTTGACGGATTAAACATGCTGCATATGTGATTGACGATATGTCACGACACATAAGCAAAGTAATGATATTTCATCAAGCTGATAATTCTGCCTGAACGCGCAAGCTTTGCCTCGTGGCCTAGATTTTCTCTCCTTCTCAAGAGGGATTGATTCAACCTTTCTTCTATTCTTCTACATTTTTCTAATTAGCTTTAGTGATTTCCTAATTCTTTGACATTCAACCTTGAATTATTTCCTCCTCCGCACATAAAAACAAGCATTTGTTCCAGTTCTGGAAAACCAACAAAGCATGTTAATGTTATTGTTTATTCCATGATCAAACATAATCATTCTCTCCTCTGGAGGAAACCTCCCTTTGGGCTAATTTCTGGCATTGTTACTTGCATGTTTGACAAATTAGACTCTGGGAAACTCGGAGGGAACGAGGGGGGAGAGAGCTACTGGTACTGACATTAGCAATTCATCCCTACTTTGTTAGAGCACAATTCAAAGGTTTGTTGACTTAGCAGGTTTTGGGAGGATTGAAGGGGTTCAGTCTGAAGGGTCATCCACTGTGGGAAGGGAATGTTGTTTTCCACTGGACTGAGTCGGGGGGGTGTTTAGCATTGAGCACAAGACTGGACTCCTTTTTCTCTTCCAGAGGGCTCCCTGTCCAGGTATGGATCTATTTTCATCTGTAAACCGGGGAGTTTTCTCCTCTCTTGTACTGTCTTCCATTGATTGAAGCTCAGGCCGGTGGCCCATCACACCTGGATCAAATGTGAAACCAGGCTGGAGGAAGTTTTAATTTCCAATCTTATGCTTCTGAGCTGCCGCGTTGTGAATCAATGCAGAGGGTTAATTCCCCTTTAAACCATCTTCACGAGTCGATTCGGCAGCATCAGGCTACACATGAACACGAGGGCATTCAGACACAGCGGGATGTTTCTTTGTTTTTCATTCAGGATATTCAGCAATCAAAGTCTCCTCAGCTCGCCCTCACCTCGCTGATCAAAATGCATCATCTCCTCCGAGCAGTTTTCGCTCGTGCAACAAATAAACAGCGATTTTAATAGATCGCCTTTTACGCTCAGTCACCATATCATTTCTGGGGGCATGTCGAACACAGGGAAACAGGGAGCCAAACAAGCCCATTTCACTCTGCCATTCAGTGTATCAACAGGCATTAAGCTGAATAGGAAACAGCCTTATTTTCTCCCTCTCTCTGGAGGGCAGAGGCGCCGAGACAGACAGGCTGCAGCTCTCTCTGCGGATAGAGACGAGAGCGAGGATGTTGGGAACAATAGGAGGAGAAGCCATTGTTAACCAGCCTCGTTGCTGTCAAGTCCGGATGTGCCTGAGCCCTGCGGACTAAACACCGAGCACAGCAGGTGGTTGTCTTCAGAAATGGATTAAATCTTAGGGAGCTCTCCTGACTTTTAGTATAAATGAGCATCTGAACTATTTGACCTCAACCTACCTAAAAAGTTCTGACAGGCTGTGATTCAAAATGGACTTCGACTAAGAGAAAAAATTAGCATATTTTGGGATGTTATCACCGCAGGATACTTCTGTGCAGTCAGACCTGAAGTCCTCATTTTTATTGCTTAGAGAAAAATGACAATAAGGATCCTCCATGTCTCCGAGTTAGATTCCATATTCATCTTAATTGGCGCCTGGCAGGTTGTTCGGAATGGAGATGGATTTGAAGTCATTTACTGGAAGTTCTTGACAGGCGCAGTGGAAGAGAACGTCAAGCCCTGTTCTGGCACACACAGCTTGAAAATCATCTGTCAAAATTTAGCATATCTGAGGAGAAGGCTGCCTGTCATCTTCGATGTACATCTAACCATGCACAAGGGTGGATTTGATCAGGAACTATGTTGTACTCCCGATGTAAAGCACATTCATCAAGTTGATACTCGGTTGACAAGTCAGAGAAACGCCCTGGAAAGGCAAAGAGGTTTTTTATAATGAGATGGTTCTGAGCTACACGTATCGTGCCAAAGGGTTTTTTTTAATAATGAATTTGTGCACAGTATTTTTAAATCAAAATATTCTTAGCTTCACACACCATCAGACGTATTTCATCGTCTTAACTTACAAATGCGATGTTCTCTCTTTGCCCTGATTTTGTTCCGTCACACTAGATGTGATTTGTCGGTTTTGTTTTGCAAAACATTGCTGACAAGTGCATGGCTCAGCCAGGCAGATTATCAGTGGAAATCTCCACTCCAACTTCTTTATTTCCCCCCGAATCAATGTGGTGAACAGCAAGACGAGATTGATAATGATATTGAGATTGATTGTCTAAATCCCATCCCACAGTTCAAAGTCCCCAAACAGATAGTATATATACATGCAATTCAGTGCAGAGATAGGACCTGGCAGGAGCTGCCAATAGATAAGTGAAATAGGGCCAGAGTGAAAAGGCCTATCAGTCCCTAAGGGGCTTAGCTGCAGGATTCTGGAGCTCTAAACTGGTGGTGGTGGAGGGAGATAGTCGACATTGGTTTTAAATTACCCAAGATTGCCTTGTGGTTTCAGCCTACGGGGACGCCAGCAGACAAGATGTTTGTTAAAACAAGTGCAGACATTGAGGCAGATTGGGGCAAAGAGCAGACCTGCGATTTCCTGGCCAGACAGAGCAGGATGGAAGGCCGGTAATTGCAGAATTGGCAGAGGGGCTAAGGAGGTCTTGCAGCAATGATATCTGCCACTGGGACTGGAGCCGTGGTGATGCTGGAAAAGGACTCGGTTTCATCCCTGAGAGGATATTCTATCTGATACAGTGAAACAAATGGTACTGTCGCCCTTTTGTCACATGGCATTTATAACTCTCTATTAATGACTTTGTAGAAAATGACCAATAATTATCTTCTAGCTAGTAATTATCATACAGGTGTCAGCCATACAAAGTCCAGAGTTCATGCTCTGCCCAGAAACTTTCCAGCCGTCTTTCTCAGCAATATGTCCTGTCATGCAAAGTTAAAGCCACCAAATATAATATTAAAGGAATAGTTCAACATTTTGGAAAAGTTCGTTTTCTTGCTCAGAGGAGAGACGAGTGACTTCCTGGCGTCTCTGCCAGGAAATCCCATGATGATGACAAGAGTCAAGGAAGTGACTGCATCCAGTCAAGAAAACAGACATTTTTGAACGTATTAAATAAACAAGATAATAATGTTATTATTGGTCAGCTAATTCCCCCCGTTCGCCCCAGTTTTATGCCAAGAGAAGCGAACTGCCTGATGGCTCCTTCTCATTTAACTCTCGACAAGAAAGCAAATAAGCATATAACCCAAAATGGTGAACTATTCCTTTAAAGAAAGAAACAGAAACAAGAAACAAAATTACACAAAGTCAGGGACGAGCAACAACTGTTTACATCAAATCATCATCCCTGAATTTGCCTCTTAATAAACATATTTTTCCTTCATAGCCTGAGTAATAAAGACACCAAAATTAGAAAAAGCGGCAACCTACAAAAGTAAAAGAACTTCACAAATGCGATCTTTCAAACAAAAGTACTGTAGAGAAAATAGCAAAGTCAATTACAAGCTCCCCAAGGTGATGCATTGTGAACAGCTTATTTTTCCTTTCCACACTTCAGATTTTTCTATATTCTATTTCCTCCCTCACAGTCCTTCCCACAGTCATTCACTGGCTTTCAGACAGAGGACCGAGCACATAGCACTCCACTACAGTACCAAAACTTTCACACACACACACGCACGCACAGCTTTTAATGCTTAAAGTTTACTTTTGTTACAGGTGCAATAACAAAAGGCCTTTTAAGTCTGACTTGAAAATCTTTAGGAGAAATTGGCTCCAGCATTGAGGGGTTGAGGTATTGATTCTGGCCTCTGGCTCAGTCCAGGAAAAGATGGATAGATTTGTTTGAAATGCACTCTGCGTGAGAATATAAAGACTATTGTGTGTTCTCACTCAGGAATAAATTGTTTCATGACATATCTAGGGCCACCTTTTTAGCTTCAAGCTGCCTGCTTCTCTTGAAAGGGGAATGTTGACAGGGTGGAGCACATTCATCTGTAGTCCCAGACTACCCACACCTCATAGAAGCTTTTATTGAAAGTTAAATCTCCTTCAGAGAGTTGGCAGCCTCTCGTTGGGATATCTATTTCAGCAGCTGTCGAGCCTGATTATATGGGGGTTGTGCCACACACTGGCAGCGATATAAACCTCCTACAGAGAGACGGACTATTATGATGCCATTGATTGATGCTTTCATCTGCATGCATGTGTACAATCTCTTGACTCAGAAGCAGCCGTTTGTATTGACGGCGTGCAACATGTGATTGGTGATATTTTTGTTTTTGATTCGCGACACTCACAATGGGGAAGTCGCACGTTTAAGATAAGCCGGCGATAACGCGTCATCTTCTGCAGAACGAGATGCTTTAATGTTTGCCTCAGGGCAGAGCAGGTCTCCAGCAGATCGATAGCAAGTTGCAGGCGTTATTGGAGAATTTCCCGATACTGAAGTCTGATACCGAGAGCCCCTGTGTAACAATCAAAGCAATGCAAATTGATTTATTGCTTGTTCACACCCTGTTACTCTGTGTTAATGGTCAAAATGCTTCAGCTAATGCAAAGAATGTGGATGGTATTTCAGTATTGTCAATGAAAAAGCGGGACGGGTTTGTTCCACCTACTGTTTTCGGATCTATAGAGAATCAATGGGAGAACATTACAAAGAGACTAAACAATGTAATTTGGTTTATAATCACTACATTCTCATTTAGGACTGGGTTTGTAATTACTCTGCTTAAAGTAAAGTCTTTTAATTGTCACTGTCTCACATAGTGCTAAACAGCCAGATAACAGCTATGTGTTGACCTGCAGGTGGCTTGTGGAAAAATATAGTGGTGAATTAAACAATATATTTCGTCAACTTCCTGCTTCGCCTCAGTCTGAAAATGTGCGCAATGAAAACTGAATTTTTCCTTAATGTCTTTAGAATTCAAATTAACCGAGCAACAAGAGAATCATTAATAGAACAGATCTGTTAATGATGTCTTTGAAGAGGATGAAGTTTCAAACTCAAACCTCACCCCTCTCATTTTTCTGATTTATTATTAAACGGAGTTGACATTTAAAAAAGAAAAAAAAAGAAAAGAAAAGAAAGAAACCTCTCAAAATTAAACAAGGAAAGGGATCTGCTCGGCACATATTCTTTTTGATGGCTTTTTCCTCCCTCCCTCCACTCCCGTCACCCACTGACTCAGAATACATTTCGCTCCTCGCCAATGCCATCGATTTGAATATCAAACACCAATAAAAGCCACCTCTTTGGGTTTGTTTGAGCACTGCCACGCTGGGAGAGGAAGGTGGGTGGCACGGGGCAAAGGATCTTGGAACTATTGAGTCAAAATATTGATGGAATAGAGCCAGTCTCCTTGTCGCCGCAGCCAAAGACTCATGTTAACGTTCTCCAAGTTACAGCTTGGCAACGCAGACATTTGTATTTATTTAGAGAGAAAGTTGACTGAGCATGAAGTAGGACACATGCTCTTTTTCAGCGCCGCCTCCTCGGTCTTAGATTTTCAGTCACTCCAGGGAGGCGGAGGACAACCACAGCTTCCTACTGTTGGCCACAGAACAGCTCCGGCTGAACCGTCGGGGGTTAAGAGCCTTGCTTAAGGGCATGTCGATGGTGATTCACGAGGGCGCCTCATTCACATTTCCTCACCCAGATTCTCTGCGAGTCCTGGGAACGTGTTTTTGACCACATGTTACTGCTGCTTCACATTCATCCACACTCACTTTCACTTTGAAATGTAGAACTTTTTTGCACACTGTTTGTTAAGTTGACTTCTGATTTATAAAGACATGGAAGTGGGAAAGCAATTCGCCGGCTGTCTCGCTTCGAGCCGGGCAGCTGGTGACCCCAAATCTGCCGGAGAGTTCGAGGGAGACAGTTTGACTTTGTGCCAGAGTAACTTGCTTGTTGTTAAGCTTATTGGTGGAGCAGGTTTGGTTGGATGTACTGAGATGTTTTAGTGATAGTTTAATTTCTTAAGAGCTGAGTAGAGCACTGGATTCTGTGACGGCTGTAACAATGAAAGTCAAAGAGCGAGGGGCAGGGGCTCGTGCAGCCTCAAGGAAATATAACCCAAATGCAGTTATTGGGCATTAAAACACACTGTTAATTGAATTTGCTTGAAATTCAAAAAATTATAACATTAGAAAAAGAAATAGATGAGGGAACATTCAGAGGTCAGGAGGTCAGTTGCTTAATTTCCATCTGTGCACGTGCCTGAATAATAGTAAGAGTTTAATGAAAAATTGAGACAAAAGTAAGATAAAATTAAATTATTTCAACCAAAAATTAAACATTTGCATGAAGTGTACTCTAATTAGGACAAATAACTAGAACTGGAAATTCAAATTTTCACCAGATTTTTTCCTCTAATGATTTTAGAACAGTGTTGATGATGATGCCTCCAGTCTATAAATGATGACATTAACATTATTATTATACACCTGTGCTTTTTCTACTGTAACCAAAACCCATTGTGTGCTGTCGCTGTACTGTCACTCATAAGCTGCTCTCTACACTTAAGGAAACCTAGTTAACAAACAGGTGCATTTAGCTTCTCATGTTGCTTTTTTTTTATCTGATAGCGAGACGAGGAAATGAACAATTCCTCGGCCTCTTACCTCGCGGTCCTTTGGCCATCGCTCCCTTTTCTGCGTCCACCTCCTCAAAAAACAGACAAAGCAGCAAATATATCATTAGCAGCTGCCCTATGGAGCTGGATATTAATTATCCTGTGTTCTCCGCGTTTGGCCACTCATTTGCACGTGTACTGTAAATGTCAGCGGGGAGATGAATGGGAAAACAAAAAGCCCGGCTCGTAGCCTTTACGCAGCAGAATGTCAGGGGCAGCTTGTAAGAGATGAGATATTGGTTTTGGCCTGGCGTAGATCCTGGCTCAAAGGACATTTCCAGAGGCAATAAAATTTGTATGTCATCTGTGTTTAGAAACATATTAACAATGTGCAAGGAAGAAATTTCCCCATTCAACGCTTGGATTCATTCTTGGCAAACATGCGGGATAATATTCTGTGCATCTGTTATCAATGTAATCGTGCATCTGAAGCTGCATAATCTCATTTTGTCCAAGTTATCTGCCTCCTTCTGAAAACGACCTCCCTCTGTGTAAAAGCCACCTTTTGCTTTTCACATTTTTTTCACTCGGTATGAACTCCTTTCCAGACACATATTGTTCTGACTATGCTTTTTTTTTTGTAGATTTATGAGTGGATTGAAAGGCACTTTGTAGGGGGAAAAAAAGCTCAACTCTCACATTCTCTGCATGGCCTTTAAGGTGCGAGGAATAAAGGGGCATTTGTATTAATCGATCACACGCCAAGCCTGGTTGAAGCCTGGCCCTAATGGTTGCTTGCTGTCATTTTGCAAGCAGCTTGTAAAAAGGATTAGAGTGGCTCTGTGGAGTAAGGGCGCATGAACAGCAAAGTTCTGTGGCCGGCAAGGAAAATAAATCAATTTATCCCTGATGGTGGTGCAGTTTTGGAACATAATGCCTAACGATGATGGAGTTTGGACACTTCATACTTGTCATTGTGAAATTGGACTGCCGTGTTGCTAATGATGGTAATGTATGTTGTGCCTCGTCTGCTACAGTAATCCTTCACTCTGTCTCACTTAAATGCATCTCATTGTCTGGCATATTGCATTATGAATACCGCTGGGGAAAAAAAAAGAGGAGAATTTAATTTATATATTCATTCATTTGAGCAGCAAGTTAATGGAAAAACTGTATAACCATATAAATTTCTTCCTTTTGTCGCAGGCGATTGTAACTTTGAGAAGCCGCTGGCAGCGTGTGGGTACAGCCAAGGCAGAGACGACGACCTTGACTGGGAGCAGGCCAATACCAGAGAAAAGTCTCCATCAGATCCGTGGATGCCCTCAGGTAAGGACAGTGACACTGGTTTGTGAAGAGGAGAAATGATGAAACCATCATACAGAGAACACACCATTGCAGCAGTCTGACCCTGTCTGTTTCCTGCACTGAGAGAGGAATATTTTTACATAAAAGAATATCATTTTCTACATAGGAAGAACCCACAGGTAAAAAGCGTATAAACACAACAGACACTTCTACATTTTAAAGTTTGGACTCTTATAGAACACAGCACATCCATTTAGAGAGAGGATCAGAAGATGCTGCTCCTCCTTAATACACTGGAAAAAGATTAACCGTCCGCGACATCCGCCATGATTAAGAGTATCCTTGAAAATAGTAAATATAACTTGGCTCAAGTGGGATTATAAATATTCCAAACATGCAACTAATTTGACAGAGCATTTACATGACAAATTTTTATCTGCTATGTTTTTCTCACACAAAATGGAATTTATCTCTGAGTGGCCGGTTCAGTCTGATGATTTAGGTGTTTGCGTGAGACATTTTTCTGATTAGGCTATAAGTCTGACTGTAATTGGAATATACTGTACGACTGCATGTAAACAACTTAGTGTTGGAGACTAATAAATATTGATTACAGCTTATATGTTCATGCGCTACTATTTCATCTTGTAAGCATAAACTTTAAAGAGGAAGCAACTTCTACTTTCTTCTCCAGAGTTCCGACGCTTTTTTTCCTTTTATTATCGACGTTGACGCAGCTTCTTTCCACACGAGCATCTGCTGCACGGCATCTTCGGGACGGTCACATGAACTGAGACAAAAGCGACATTTGATATGAAAATACGCCGATCCATTTTAATTAAAGGGGCCTTTTCGTCAGCCACATATTGAAATTCATTAAAATGCTTTCCCTGCATTTTGTGTCTGTCACATACAATTTGTCTCTTTAATGTTCCATTGATCGCTTTTCATTTGATTTGAAATGCAGAGATATCACCGCCACTGAGCAGAAGGCACCTAAGGAATTAGACTAATGGAATGACTTTTTTTTTTTCCTTGTTATAACAAAGGTAGTGTTGCAAACTAATGGATATTGTTTTCCTCCCCTATCTGATGCCTAATCTCACAAAGGCTGCATCACAGATAGATTGCACTGGGCCCCCCCAGTGACAGAGGGGGAATTAATTAGCAGGCCCTCACTAATTTTAAGCAGCCAGTGCCCAGACCTGTTTGTGTGTACACCAGGATGATGTGTCTTGAACCACCCCGGAGAAATTGCTTTCCATGGAGAGGGAAGTGTCGACTTTTTCTATCGCAATTGATTAATGTCGGGACACGCGGAGGCTGGGCAGAGGTTACAGCGAAATCTGGAAAAGCCTTGACCTACAAATTAACACCTCGCGCACGGTCTAAATTTAACATATCTGATTAAAATCCCATGTCTGGTTTAGAGGTGTCCCTGATTGTGCTTCCTACTCTGAGTACACTTCAGATAGGCTTGTTTTCTATCCGCGCATCTTGAATTGCGCGTAATTAAGAGGTTGCAGCTCTTTCTCCATTTCTCAGCGTGAGCACTCAACCTGCCGTGCGAAATTGTAATCTCTCCTCTTTGACCACGTTGAAAGGGATGTGAAATGTAGTGTACTTGACGCCTGAAATTGTTTTAGGGCTACTGGAGAAGAGGTGGTTGATGGGTAGAAATGCATTAATGTGAAAGCCACACTGGTGGAAAAGCTATCTCACCTCTGATTGCTGCCTCACTCTCAACCTGTACTTATGAATCTTCACGAAACGACCTTATCATGCCCACAGAACAGATTGTTCTCAACAGAAGGCGTCGCTTCCTCAAACACTTTTAAAAGTGGTTGGTGGACAGTGTCTGTCCAAATAGGGCTGTGCTTAATGCCAATCTGATAGTATGATTTAAACGGTGATTAAAACCTTCTCTGCCTTGGCTGAGGTTTCAAATCATTTTAGATCTAGCTCTCATTTAAACTCCCATTATCTTAAAGAATATTGGACGATTCTGCACCTTTGACTTGCATCTAAAATCCATGTTCATAGTAGTAGTAGTTCATCCTTAATGTAGTGAGTTGTGGACAACATTTAACTATTTTTCAACCATAACTATAATCTAGTTCTAGTTGTTTCAGTCGTAACCATATTGTAGCTGTCATGTGCACATAGTGTAGAAAAGTAGAATTTAAAAAAAATGTTGGCACACATGCAGAGTTTTGCAGAATCATCCAGCATTGACATTCCTATCTGTCAGGCCTCAACTCCAGTATCTGTAAATAGATACTGTATCTGTCACTCAAGGGAAAAAGTTGTCAATATGGAAAAGTGGACTCGAGCTGAATTCATAAGAAATAGCTCATTATGCAATAATGATTTCTTGTTTTTGTTAAGGGTTAAAAACATTCAGACCTGAAATCTGCTATTTATTACACGCTTGCAAAAACATGTATCGAAGGGCCGTGAAATCAGTGGTAAATGTCCTGCATTAATGTGCTGTGTCAGTGTGGTAAGTGCAGAGAGCACACAGCTCACGAGAGGCCTTGTGCAGAATTCGATGTCGGCCTCTGCTTCATCCTACGAAGTTCAACCAGAGATCAAACTGGGCCGTTTCCATCCCAACATGTAAATAAAAGAGCAGCGAAACGGAAGAGCGAAAAGAAAAGGAAAACAAGCCCTCTGGTCACACGAAGAAGAGGCGAGCAGCGCCTGAATCCCGTGGTTGTTTACGACGATCCGAGCCCTACCTAATTGCTACGTCTGGATGGAGAGCAGTCTTGTTTATCCCTCCGCACAGCTCTGATTGCATGCTTTGGCTCCTTTAGGGTGGCTCAGCCCAGTTCTGAGGCTCGGCATGTCTGCTCGGGCTCTTCCCCTCGTGCTCCCTCTCCGGAGCCAACTGGAGGAACCCCCGGCTGAACTGTCACTGTCAGTCCTGTTATTACCAACAAGCCTCATCTGTCCTGGACGATGATAATGAAGCCGTCTCAGCCAAGACTCATTCAGCCTCGGAGAATGAAGCTGGACGCACTTCTGTCAGTCACATGTTGGCTCGGGTTGCGTATTATTTGAAGAGAAAATTACCACACTTGAACGAAAGACATTTGTATCATCTCTTAAAAAAAAGCACTTCTCTATTTCCCCTCTGTTGTTATAAGTTCTCCAACATGGCTGTCTCAGAGAAGGATGGATGAAGCTGGTTTTGGTGAGGAAGTTGTGCAGCGTGGTGCTGTGGGGGGTTTGTCCAGATGCCATTAAGGAGGAAGCTGTTTTTAGTGAGGCCCAGCTGGTGCAGAGGCTGCCTCCCCTCCGATGGTGTCATGGGTGTTGCCAGCAGTAGGCTCTCCCCTGAGACTCGTTCTGGGGAATAATGGCAGGAGGAGGAGGAGAAAGTCCTCTAACTGAGATTAATTAGGGTTTTTGTATTATGCTCGACACAATAGCGAAAGCAGCTCCGGCTAAATGACTTATTGTTGTGTTCTTAATGTCTGCTCTAAATATGTTGCAGGAGAGAAATTGAATGTTTTTGTCTCTCTCTGTTGCGCAGCGTCTTTGTTTTGATGGCGCGCTCTTGGTCCGTAATGACACCTAGACAATAGTGAAGGATTGGCAGAATGAGGTTCTTCACAGGCTGACGGTGATCTTCTCTCATTCTGCTTCTTTCTTGTCAGGTTCATAATGCAAATGCAGCTCACTCTTGAACCCAGAAGGGTGCCTTTCTTAGAGAGCGGCTACTGCATATGGATAAGACTGATCATTTTTAAAGGCGAGCAGTTCACCTTTTTGACCATTTCAATCAGGAGGTAATGAATTGACAAAGCCTCGCCGCCTCTCCCCGACAACCGGCGTTGTTTACGTCGCTGCATGTGCTGCTCGAATGCAAGAGGAGAAGGATAGCCACTTAAAATATGAGAGGAGAGAACACCCACCGACTGAAGGACGTCAGAAATTTAATCAGAATTTAAATCACATCAGCAAAAGATGGGATTTGCTGTTGAGGAGGGAGGGTGTGTGTGTGTGTGGGGGGGGTCCCATCTTGTGAAAATAAGCTAATTGCTTTTGAGCCATTGACAACTTTGTGTGAAAATCACACCTTGCACGGCATTGGCAAGGTTGTGAGGTTAAGGAGAAACCCCATTATGCGATTAGGGGACGAAACAGAACAGCAAATTACAAACGTCTGATCAATTCGTGAATTAATTCCTGGGGATGACAGACTGCGATTTTTCCATTTAGCATGTTTGTGGGGTTAAGAAGTGTGCCGTGGTCTGAGCAAACAGGATTGCGCCCGTTGCTATAAACAGGATTACGACGGCACACTGTACTGTCGTGATGGAGGACATATTTGCATACTGTATCTTCTCCCATTAGTGTGCATGGTATGTACAATTAAAGCTAATGATGCAGCGAGGTTGCACGTGAACACTCTCTGTTGTGTAATGGGTTTGTATCAGGCAATGGGCTATTATATGACCCATTTATTGCAGCGCAGCGCCAACAGTGCGTAGTGCATATTAAGATGACATATTAAGCCATTAAGATGTGCTGTTGATTGACAAGCTGCAACAAAGGATGCTGCCACGGAACATAATAAGGGTCAGTTGTTGCACCTGACTAAAACGGCCGGCTGGAACGTGTTGCGCATGATGGATGGTTTTGGGTGAATCTGTTTGACACCGTCAAAGCAACCTGGCAGGTCCTTTCGCATGGAGAGCCCAAACTTATTCAGTGTTACTTTATCAGACCCCTTTCATGTTTCAAAGGACACAGGGAAAGTTCTGGAAATTGAGTGGAGGCCACGGCTGTTCACATTAACAGCGTAACCCTCACAGCGAGAGCATTTTTGATTGGTGGCAGACAGTGAGAATAGCCCTGTCTTCATTGACATTTCCGAAGCGGCGGCCGCGCTTTTCTGCAGTGGTGACCTCTGTGAATTTTATTAGCAAATGAGACCTGGAGGGTTTGGGTTTAAAGAGCGCCCCTTCATTCTGATTTCCCCCACATAATGATTTCCACAGAGTTCAGGACCTGAATGGAGGAGAAATAATGAGCGCTAGTCATTACTGCAAATTATATCCTCTGCTCACACCATCACTCAACTCATAATTAATCTAAATACCTTCAACCTATAGACTTTGATGATTAGGATTAGACAGTAGCCTATTTGTGTGAACTAAATTATATCAGACTGTATTCCCCTGAAGAAGACTTCCCTACCTTTTTAAGAAAAGGAACCAAGGGAAAGAATGTGCAAATGTAGCCTCTTCACCAGCTCAATGCTATTTTGCCACATCATGTCTGTTCTGCTAGAAACCAGTCCTCTGCATGCATCCCTGCTGTTATTAAGTTGCTTTGCTGTTATCTGCACATGTGCCATTGTACAAACCTATTTAAACCCTGGATGCTGGTTAGTGTTTTTAGGGTCGCGTCATGAGTTTCTTACTGTCAAACCAGGAAGCATGAAAGCAATAAAAAAGAGTTAATAGGATTCATCTGACTGATTCATTTGTATCAGGTCACTGGCCTCTGCCTACTTCTCCACCAGCCCTGAACCTCCTCCTGCTTTCTACAATAATTACAAAAAAGACTCTGAAGACACAAGACGGTACTGCAGGAAATGAGGACATTAGGATGTGGTGCTGTCACATTGTTGTAGTCCCGAAAAGCTGTCATTTCTAAATTGAGTTTGCATGTTTCATAACAGCTGGAATTCATACTGTATATATCACTTTGTTCGTCTCTCGGTGGATTATGCTCATTACTTTCTGCCTGTTTCCTCAAGATAATGTCACAGTAGTTATGCTCAGAAAATTGACTTTAATGCACAAGACACATAGCTTTCAATAGAAAGTTCTGGTGGACAATAAAAAGATCTTTTGTTGGATGACTGGGCGATAGAAAACCATCAACTTCATTTTTTTTAGTCATTATCAATTTGTCACCAACTTCTGCTCTTAGCTGAAGGAACTTGTTTTCCCATATGGACTGTCACAAGCTGTGACCAACTCCCAACTGCTCGGTCAGTGCGAGTGAGCTGACAGGTCGGAGGATTACCCTGATGGAAGCCTTCCCCTGGATTATGTCCATGTTTCTTTGTATGGCTCATTATACCATTAAACCGCTAAGGCTGTTAGTCTGGATTGCTTCATGTCCAACTGAACCTGAACATTGGTTGCTGTAAAAGTCACCGATGCTGGCCAGATATTCGACAAGCAAAGCTGCAACAAGTTTCGGATGTTGTTCTTAACTTTTGCAGAAGGGCAATAGAAAGCATCCTGACTGGAAACCTTGCATCACGTGTGATGTGCTTGGCGCAGGATATAAAGGCTTTACACCAGGTGATTAAAACCACTCAGAACTTCACTGGCACCATCTACCGAGCATCAGTGAGGTGAGGATACTAAAAGACAAGACCCATTCTAGCTACAGCCTGTTCACCCTGCTGCCGACTGACGAGCGATACAGAAGTATCCGTATACAGAGCTGTGTCTTTCCTCAACTCATCCTCCACACTCCAACATAAAAATAATTTATTATTATTATGACTTATTTTTATTAATCCATATATGTATTTCATTTTTGTTCCGTGAGTTGCATAAAGGGAAGAAACTGGCATTTAGTTGTAGAATGATAAGTAAAAGGACCTTGTATGTTGTACCTTGAACCGTGTGCCTCGTTTTTTCTTAAGAGTACTTCACTGATTTAGCCTCGCTCTCCTGTAATATTGTAGGACTCTTGATGGACAGTTTAAAAAAAGAATCAAATCCAATGTGGCAGAATAAGACTTTATTTATTCCACATTTTCTTCTTCCCAGACAAAACCTGGTGCCCATATTACCCACAATACAATCGGACAGCCGACAGTTCGTTCAGATATTTGGGTGTCCTTTGCTAATAGCAGAACTCCAGACACCAGATTTATTCATTTACACACTTGTAGACTTCAACCTCAGCCGACACAGACTTATGCGACATCATTTGTGGCAGTTTATCAGAACCATAAAAGTTCCCCTTTAATCAATATAAAACACTTTAATAAAAAAAAAAAACAGACAGAAATGAACTGAAATGGGTCCAAGAGATTTTTTAGAGGCCACAACCAAAATGTGAAGTATTTTTGTGACACCTACTCGTTTATGGCCTCTGACAACGAATTGTCTGGTAATTGATGTATCGTTAATGTTTTTCTGTGTAACAGCCCTCGCTCAGGCACAGTGTCCTTGTTAATAATGTCTAAAATATCCTCGCATAATGAAAGTCATACATTTCCATTTCAGCGCCGTGCCCTTCATTTCCAAACAGCAACTTGAATGTATGTAGCATCTGCAGCAGGAACGCTTCATCTTTCACTAATTCATTTTTCATACCAGCCTCCATGCTCTCTATGTTCAGCCATCATTGTAATGGAAGGTGAAGGTGGCCTACATTGGAATAATAATAAATCTGTTCCTCTGAATACCTTAGACAATAGCCGAGCCCTCGCCTTTATAGACTCGCAGAGACGGGCCTTGAGTGTGCTGAGAGCTCTCTATTTTTAATTGGTCTTGAACACGCCATTGTTAAGGCAAAAGAGATGGAGAAAGAAGAAGAAGAGAGGGAGAGAAAACACCCCTGTGCATCACTAGCACATTAGCACAGCACTAACACAGTGTCATTATAATTTGCTCTTAGTCTCGCTGGCTAATTAGCTTGTCATGGTGCAGCAGGTCCTGCAGAGTATGTGGTCATTAGGTTCTGGGAGCACAGAAACTGAATGACAATCAGTGTTTTCCTGTCATCTCTCTCGCTTTCTGTTGGACGGCGACAACGGCGGCACGATGAGGCGGCACGCTGTCACTCGAAATGCTGTGTTCTTATGTTTTATGGTGGTCAGTAATGAGGAAAGAAAAGACTTTTCCCCCCTTGTTGTGTTCGGGTTCGCTGACCCAAATCAGGACGATTTGTAGGCCTCGAATTTTTGTGACAGGAATCTCGCAGCCTCATTGTTACGGTTCTGTAACCTGCCTGGTAGTGAGGAAGAAATGCTCTAATATTTACTTGTATTTCTATCAGGTATTTGCCCTTTAATAAAAACAGCCTCTGCATTAAGCTGTATTAAACAGGAGTGACTACATAGAAAGGGTGTCTATTCTTTTATTAATATTACATGAACACGGTTGTAAAAAATGTACAAATGCTGCTTGAGGGATCTGATATTTTCATCTCTAATTACCAACAAAGCGCTGCTGTGCAAAACTCTCCTGTGCAACACTGTCACAACGTGGCTGTTTGAAATGAGACGTAAACAGCTTGTTTTAATCATAGAGGAGAGCAGCGTCTTTGTCTTTGCAACACGAGCTACAACGGAACGATTCATCAACCGATTATTAGCACTGGTTCGCATCACGCCGAGGGTTGTTGATGCCTCAAAGGGAAAAAACAGAAATGTTGCGGGCACCTGAGCAGATGGCTGAATGTTATTAAAGAGACCTCAAAGCCCTCACACGGAGGCGCCTGATTGAGGTTGGACAAACAAGTGTCTCAAAGTCGACTCCTCTCTTGCCCTTCTACATGTGCCTTACACAACTTCTTGCATAGCCACAGAAATAATTAGCTTCAACGGCTGAATCAGAGATAAACTGAATGTGAATAATACATTACAAAGCTCTGGGAGAACAGCAGTGTGCCGCTCACAATAGTGAATCATAACAATGATCACGCCGCGCAGGAAAATCTATAACACAGGAAAGCCACGGCCATAAATAGCTAATCACAACTTGGAAAAGTGCCTTTTATTACAGTAAACACAGGGAGATATGATGAAAGGCCTTGTATGACACACTCAAACATTAATGTTCGTACTGAGAGTGAACCCACAAACACACGAATGAAACAACACAAAGGGCCAGTGTGATCCATGCACTCACACAAAAACCACTTACTCACACACTTTTTAAAATCTATTTATTTAAATATGCATTTGTTTGATTTTTTATTTCTCAGCTTTCAACCCTGTCTCACTGTCTCCTCAGCAGGTGGTGTGTACTCCTTTGCCATCATGTGACCTTATGTAATATGAAACTGTTTAGTTTTAATAGAGACATTTACATAGTTGTGGATGGCACATTTTTTTCACTCATATCCCATCCCACTCCCAAAAAAAGCCTGTCCCGTCCCAATCTCGGGACTTCACTACATTTATCTGACAACTTTTAGCAACCAGTTAATTTTCAAATCAAGGTTTTTGCACACAGTCCATATGAAGTGTTTATAAAATGTGATGTATTGTTAGAAGTTCAAATATGCAAGTACATTTGAAAACTTTAAGTTATTTAAATTAAGTAGTTGAGAAAATTGAATGGCAACTATTTTTATAAATGTTATTTTTCGTGTACAAACATTTCATGGTTCCAGCTTTACAAATGAGAGGATTTTGCTTTTCATACTTCAAGTACATTTTCCTGATTATACTTACTCACTTTTAATGCAGAGCTTTTGGTTGTAACAGAGTATATTTTACAGTACTTTTTGAGTACTTTTACTTAAGTAAAAGATATGAATACTTCCTCCATGTAACTCATCCATGTAATAATCCATGTGACCATATTCTCTGGTTTATGTTCATGATTTCACTTATGTGCAGGAGAGTTATTATACTTTAATATAAAGACACAGCCCCTCATTGGATGTGATGCTCACATGACCCCAACCATGTTAAGACCCTTTAAAACAACAACCTGCTACTACCTGACAAACAAAGCTGAGGAGGCTGACTCGGTGTCATCACAACTGACTGCTCCTCCTCCTCCTCCTCCTCTGCTCCCTCTCTCCTCCTGTTTCATTGTATAAACATGACAGAGCCCCCCACTCGTTATCTGAAGCTGGAGACAGATGGAATTGGTGAGCGTTACGAGTGCAGCACAACAAGACAAGTGGGCAAGCTCGAGTCATTGATGGAGCAAATAGGGTTTTGTGAGAGGCTGTTTGGCTGACACACTCGGGGACCTAGCCTGCTGATTTAGCCGACGTCACTCACCCTTTTTAACACCATATCTGAGTGAATCACCAGATGTTAAATTTAATGACAAAGCTTCGCGTGCGCTGCCGTTTCGGCTCTGCCTCGCGCGCGGGAGAGCAGAGCTAACAGGTTGTTTGTCTCACCTCTAAGCAAAATGTGCCTTCCAATCATTAACACACTTCCAAAAAGATGTATTTCAACATAAGCGGAGTCTTTTTTGGCCGCGTCTCAAATGCTGTTACGATTTGTGCCATCTCATTACGGAGCCAAGCTAAATAGGATGATGACAAATAGAATGTGTTCTGCATCTCCTTGAAAGTTTGCCAATATAATAATTCTCACTTGTGTTTTATTGGCAAGAGGGGAGGGAATTAGATTAACCTTTAATATTGAACCAAAGCGATAAAACCTAAATGGGGCTTGGTTGGCAAATAGATTTTAACTTATTGATTTCTCATCATTTCCCTTCTCTCTGTCATTGAGGGGAAAAACACTCTCCTCAAACATCCAGCGTTTGTAGGATTAGTCTTTGTATTTTGATGAACGATAATGATTAGAGAGTTTCTATCAATCCAAACATAAGAGCATTTTCTCATTAAAGCTCGAATTCTCAGTGCTAATAGGAAAGGTCTCAGCGCAGTCATTCACCTGCTTCCTGCATTCTCTTATTAGATTACACCTTTTATTTAGTTACTGTTAAACCTCAGGACCTGTTTGCCAGTAATAATCTGATTCTTGTCTGGGAGATCTTTATGACCACCTGTCTCTCAACACCACAGATTCAAGCTACCTTGCTGTATTGTATGTATTTTAGCATTCATAGAACACCACATTAGTCTTTTATATCTCACTTTAAAGATACATAAATTTGTTATTTTTCTGTGTCGGGTTGTTGAAACTCAACACATTTCAAAACATATTCACACCGGTATGAAAAATGTTGTAATTCGGTGTCATTCTTTTGACTTGTTGTTGAAAGGTGCGACACAAATAAACTTGCCTGGCCTCTTTTGGAAAATTGGTGGGTGTTAAATGCAATGCGGGAGTCAGACACACAGTGATGTGGCACATAAAGCGTACACAGGAAATAGGACGGCGGTGCATCTTTACATGTCGACTTAGAAGGTGTTAAAACGTAACCTGTTTTGATGCATGTTATACACCATTATGTTGCCTGTTGTGTGCATACAAAATAACAAATCTGCAACCATAGTAGCGACTCTTGGAGCTTTGAGTTTAACACTGACATGTGCATGCTAATGTGCTCAGAATGACCGTGCAAACAAGATGCAGGTTTAGATAGTTCACTATTTATTTTAGTGTTAGCATGTGCTAATTAACACAAAGTACAGCTGCAGTTGGTTGGAAAAGTAGTTTTGCAGATATTCGACCATAAACTAAAGTATTGGACATAATAACATTAGAGCTTGTGATGGCACTAGATGAAAAGTTATGGTATCACAGTCACTAAAGTCATAAGGAATGGAAGAGTCTGAACAAAACTTCATTGCAATCAATATTTCAGTCTGGACAGAAGTGGTGGACCAAACAATAGACCTACAATGTGTTTCATAGAAAGTTAAAGACCTCATCCTGACAAATATGTATCACCAATATCACTTATACTCACAAATACCTTTCTATTTTAGCCATGTTAGACGGATGGTTTTACTATAGAGGATAGGACTCTGCCACAATTTAAACTGTTGAAACCAGCTCGACTCATCACATAAAACTCCTGTCTGCGCTGCAGGTTCAGCCTTCATGATGGTGAATACATCAGGACGCTTCGCAGGGCAGAAGGCCTTACTGCTGACACCGCAGCTGAGGGAGAACGACACCCACTGCGTCACCTTCCACTACTACATAGGAGGCAGAGACAACAGCCACCCGGGTCACCTAAATGTCTACATCAAAGAAAACAACAGTCCCATGGGGATGCCCGTTTGGAACGTGTCAGGTCCGGCCACCCGCTCCTGGGGACAGATCGAGCTGGCCATCAGCACCTACTGGCCCAACTTCTACCAGGTGAGGAAACCACAGCCTGAATCCAGCTCTCCTCTCCGCATAATGTCTCATCACCACAAAACTAGGTTGCTCATTGTAAGCAGCCTTTCTAGTTAAGCCAAAGTCATTAATGGCTGCTCATTGGGTGGAGCAGGACAAATTTATTATTCGAGAAGGTCCAAACAATCGCACAATAGCCCATTCAGAGCACCTAAGATTATTGATTTCTGGGGCTACCTCAGTATCCATGGTAATCTGTTCTCTCCCTCTTCCATCTGAGCCAGTTCTCTTTTTCCAATTCTGAAAACTCATTTTCACTTACCAATGCACATGACTGCTGGCCGGGGCAAGGTGATTTCACACTCGCCTGGCTATTAGTCTTCGCCGGGCTTGTTCCACGAGTCCACCAAATGTTAATTGATGCAGAGAGACCCCCTTCACCTCCCAATGGGAGACGGTCCCTCGGTGGATTATTTCATTATGGCCTGGCAGTGCTGGTCCACAGTGGAGCTGAGGGGAGTCCTCCTGCCTGCTCATCGCAGCAACCCTGATAACTTAGTTAACAAGGGACACCGCTGAGCGTCTCACTGCCGAATGCGAGACGGGAGTCTTAATGAGAGGCGCATGGACAAAAGAAAGGGAGAAGAGGAGGAACAGTTGAAACAGACAGAATGTGCCGCAGTGACTGTTAATAGACTTTGCTGGCTGTTGACAGGATGGTGACCCTTGTGTGACATAATGATGCAAAGCCAGTCTGGTCAGATGTTTTCAGTTCGGCTCAAAGCACTTAAAGCTTCAAGGAGTGTGTGTGTGTACAGAGGCACGGCTTGTTGTGTTTGGCTTCATCCTACGTGCAGACATTTTCGGCTGTTTTGAAATTAAGAGACGTTTTTGCTCAGCCCTCAATTTGCGAAGCTCAGGCAGTTTGACTTCTGGATGCAACTAATACATCTACACCTTTAAAATGAAGTGACGGTTGAAAATTTCCAGCATGCTGTTCATGCTTTGTTTCAGCAAATCTCTGCACGTAGGGCGAGCGTTTAGGCCCCAAATGACAGATTATGCTTTCCAATGTGTTCAGGGAAATTCCCAGCATCTGTTGCCTTTCAAGCCCCAGCGGAAGGTCTGTCTCTGTTTGTAATTGTTCCAGACCCAAACTGACAACATGGGTAAAAACGAGGGTGCTAATGATCTTAGCACCGCTCTCCGTCAGGAAAAGAGAGACCAATGCTTAAAATTGTCACTAATTAACAACATGGCACTAATTATAGGTATCTTTAATTGCATAGTAACCTACGCAATTGTCAAAGGGAAGCCACCTGATACTTGGAAATTATTTTTTAATTACCGGTAAGGCTTTTAGTCATCATGAGTCTTTCAGCATTTGATAATTACTCTTCTGTCAGGTCATCCCGAAAACTTTTAATTGAGATTGCCATGCATTTCCCAAACTGCTTAACACTGTTAAAAATATATGTTTCAGTAAATGTGATGCACAATCCAAACATGTTCTGCACATGCTACAAAACATATGTGCTTTGTGCATAAGACGAACAGCCATTGTTTATCCTGATGTGCAGCAATGAGAGAGAAAAACCCAAATGTCCTCATCTATCTTGATTTCAATACAGTAGAACCTATGACAGAGCTAATCAATCCTGCTGTAATGTAGTACTTAGCCAGGTCCCTTAGGGATAGCCAGCACGGCGATGTAGACATTGCATGTTGGGTTCACTGTGTCTCTCTCTCTCTGACAAATGAGAATGGTGAACTTTCCCGTGACATCAACAGCTTTCGTCCCATGTGAATATTTTCACTCTGTGGGTCAGGCCCAATTATGCACTGCACTATCATTGATGTTGGAATCAATTATATCACAGCTATTAGGCAGACTGACTGATGTCTGTTGCACAAACAAAGGATTTCAATTAGAGAGTGGGGGCTAGTTCATTTGTCTGGTGGCAATATATGGAGTGGTTGGCCTTTTAATTTCCTTTAAATTAGCCTGTAATGAGGCCATAATTGGAACCCAAGACATTCACTTTTATATTTCATGAGACAAAAAAAGAAATTTATAATTAGACAGCCTTATCTGAAGGCATCCTGCCTCCCAGATGACAATGGTAACCATCTCCGCCTCCACATTCCTAGGCTACAAAAGGAATCTCAGAGATGTGCGTGTGTGCAGCCTCGCTACAACTAGCACGACACAAGTTTCTCGATGACACCATATACAGAACAAACCCATTAATATATACCTTTCACTGGAAAATATAGGCTTATATTTAGGATGTAATGGCATGCAAAGCATGTGCAGTCTGAGTGTGTGTGGTGTAATGGGTCTCTGCACCACACCCTGGGTTTGGGAAGGGACTGGCATTCTGTTTCCCTTTTTATCGCACTGCAGACCAGTGAGTACATAACTCTGACATTCTGATGGGACACACCCTCTGTCAGGGCTTAGGACCATTTGTTTTGCAGGAGAACTTGGCCCTTAAAATAGGGTCATGTTAGTCCTACACAGCACAGTTGTATCTGATTTGAGATTTTCTGTTGTCAGCGATGGCAACAAACATGTCCAAGCAAGTAACATTAGACGCAGAGCAACTGTGAAATGCAACAGCAGACCCTACTGACATACCCTTTACATATGAATTAAAGTGTTGGGTCAGTCAAGATATAAAAAACATATGTTCACACTTACATCTCTTGGCATCTATCCAAGATAGTTTTGGTTTGTTTTTTTCAGGATTTGAAGAGAAGTCAACAGTTTTTAAAGAGACTACCTCTTTAACAGAAGCAGCGCCAACAATTCTGAAAACAATAAAAATAGATGACAGTGAGGTCTGTGGATTATCCAAAGTAAACAGCAGCCACTTGCACAAGCTGTTCCTAATTTTAAACGTAGCCTAGTTATATTCTAAGTGTTTGCAGTGAAGATTTACACATCTCAAAACCGAAACCGGTCGCACCACACAAACTCATTGTCACGCAGAGAGTACACAGGTTGTTGCTAAATATTTACACCTGCCAAGTTAAACTTAACTAAGTGAACCAACTGAACAAGTTCACATGAAGTTACAAACATTACATTGAACAGTAAAATTGATCAGTTTAAGAAGAAGTAATGGGATATGGTTTACACATCTGACCTGACAATGGATTAATTATGTTAAAGATTTAAAATTAATATTAACCTAAATTACAAAACATGATAGCAAAAACATTAGATTTCATGGCCATCACATATCTCTGATGTTTGCATGAATAAATAAAAGAAAGTCACACTTATATTTACAAGGACTGCAGCTTAGGTTTAGTAGCATTTGGCCTCCTAAATCTATCATATCTGGAAGTCACTGTATGTCACAGCTCTCGATGCCACAGTGACTTAAACTGAAATTTGCATAATGTCATCATTCAATGCAGAAACAAAAATCCCTTCGCCCACATTGTTTCGGGGGGTGAGGGCAAAAATCTCACAACAATCAGATGAGGGTAAGCAGGAAGTGAAATTTGAATCGACCCCTCAGACGCTGCTGTGATGTTACAGTGGGCGTCCAACCCCCCCTCCATACTCTGTGTGCTTGTCACAGACTGTGTGCTAATCGTCTCAAGGCTCAAACTTAATTTAACACTTGCATGTCATAACACCTAGCGACTGTGACATATTGTGGAAATAACGCCAGTGACCTGCAGCTGTGTGACCAGCTGCAGCCCCGACTACGAGCCGATCGCATTAGCAGGAGCCGGACTTCTCTGTGTACACGGGCAGCCTCACTCAAGTGCCATTTGAAGACATGTGCCCATTTATCATTGGCCTTATGAGTCTCCTCTCTCCTCCTCAGATTGTGTTTGAAGCCGTAACCTCAGGGCAGCGCGGCTTGCTGGCCATCAAAGACGTCGTGGTCCAGGGCCACCAGTGCAGTAAGTCCTTTTTCCCCTCCACCATAAAAGAATATCATCAAAGTGTCATTGTCCTTTCCATGACACCCTCCCAAATACCTGTATCGTTGTTCCGTCCAAGGCCTCCCGCTCGAACAAAGGGCCTTCAAAGAGTATACTACATTCAATCCAAAGTGTAAACCTCCCTCCTCCTCGCTCCTTCAAGATTTACGAGCATACAGATGACACGCTGAAGTGTGCTCGAGATTTAATGTCGGAGTGGCTGTGTTAAATCTATCCTTTAAGAGAAGGGACACAAAAAAGGGGGGGGTGGGGAGGGGGGGATGAAAAACAAATACCACCGAGCTGCTGCTTGTGTTTGGATTCCACCCTGCTTCTCCTCCCTGAAGGATATTCAGCATCTCATCTCTCAGATTTCTGCTACTCCTGCCGAACACGAGTGCGAGCGCTTCAGAGTGCGCCGCGGAGCTAATGAACATGTAATCACCAGCATATTTAGAATTTCTCTGCCTCGGCTTTTGGGATAGGCTGCTGCCGCCGCCGAGGGAGTACAAGGACGAGGGCTCTTCAGGATTCCTCATTGCTTTTGAGAGACTCATGTTAGTCCATATGGCGCTCCTTAACTTTATACTGAGAGGTTTTCCCCACTCTGCAATCTAAGTCCAAATCAATAGCACATGAGTTTTCATCAATTGATTTGTACTTTAGCCCCTCATATCTGAAGTGTCGAGCTCTGATTGTTAGGCGCTAATGACCTGGTAACCATTTGAAAGCAGGCGAATTCCTACAAATGTTATGTCAATACGATGGATTTATATAGCGATAGGTGTTGCATATAAATGTATCTGAGTAAATCGATGAGCCCGTGCGACGTGATCAATGTTCAAATGCGTAAAAGTGCGAGGGGGATCGATAACCCACTCAGCAGCAATCGGGCTTCTCTGAGTGATAAGCAAAGTGATCAGAGCGACTCCTCGGTGGAGCACAGCCAATTCATTTTCTATTTATACGACCGTGTGGAATATCTAGCACAAAGGTGTGATTACGCCACCGGGTGGTCTGCCTCTCCCTCCATCATTAAAGAAGACATTAGCGATGAGAAAAATAGATTTGTCTTTTTTGGCACTGGATGGATTGACAGGACAAAGTTATAAAGGAGGTGTAGTTCAAAGACGAGGTTATAAAATATTAAGTAGAAGTGAAAGTCTTGATGATGAAAGTGATAGAATTAGCTTTTGCCAAGTCTTTAGAGATTTGGTTATGTTTCGAATCAAGGTCGCTCTGCTGAATTGCCCTATTTTCCCATGCAGAATAGCGGTACTAATCAAAAATGTTCTACATAAGTTACTTTCTGTGGACTATCCCAGTCAGTGAGCGTGCTGATAATGAGCACAGCTGGAAAAGAGAATAATGTTTTTTTTAGGAAAAAAAAATCCCCTCAATCCATGGAAGGATGCAGTTAAGAGAAAGAAGAAGCTGGGTTGGTGCGAGGTGGAAGATCAGCCTCTGGTGTGTCATTTGAAGGATTTAGGTGAAATGTTCCTCACAAAGCGATGCTCGCCTCCGGCACTGAGGGGTATCAGATAGTGTAATAAAGAGCAGTATCCATTCAAGGTTACTTCTCTCAGTTGTCCAATTTTACATACAAATCTTGGCAGAAGAGTTACGAAGTGGGTAAGAGTGAAATTGGTTAGTCTTAATGCTGGTGTTGAGCCGCGACTCTTAACACCCAGTTCTGGTGATTAATTCTCATAAAGTACAAACCCATTTTAGGGGAGTCGAACTCTGCATCTCAGTGTGTAATCTTTGTGTTTTGCAGCTGTAAAACATATTTGTACTTTTATTCACAGTGAACACACCTCACTTCCTGACTATAAAGGGAGTGGAGGTCAACGCCGGACAGACCGCTTCTTTTCACTGCACCGTCAATGGACGCAAAAGGGACAATTTCCGTCTCTGGCTTCAGGTGAGATATGCTTTTATCCTTTTCCTTACACTCCAGATTAAAGCCTGGATCCGAGCGGGGGATCAGTCTTAGAACCAGGGCCCTCTGGAAATTAATGTGTCTTACAGAACAGACCCTATTGTCTGAATATGTAATCTGATCTGGAGTCAGCAGTGCTGCTCTTCTAAGAATTTGCATTTAATGTAGCAGGTTCGCCAATAAGTCAAGTACATAAGATCAATATCTGGATTAAGAGGATAATAATGGTTTTCTTATGTTGAATGGTTCCCAAATCAACATTTTATCAAAGTACAGTCAGGCCAGATGTTAACAGCTATGTGATCTGGACACCACTGTTGGAAACGCCTTGTAAAAATGAGGAATGAGAGAAAAAGAAGAAGAGAAGATGATGTAATAGTACTTGGTTATTTTTAACATGTTCTACCCTAATTACATAGGGCCAAATGTAAACAGTCACACCGCAGCCATAGACGGTGCATCATCTCGATTGGCCTGCAGACGTTCATTTAAATCGTGCAGCAGTCGTCTTAAACATAGTTCTGGTGAGCGGCGCAACCGCAACTCTAAATCAGTTTTCAGCGTCTATTAAATTATGGATAATTGTTGAAACATTACTTACTGTATGTCCGAAGTTATGTTACTGCTTAACTCAAAAATGGGCCCTGTATTAGTGCAGTGATGCAGAACAGAGAATGTGCAAGTGAAGAAGAAATGACACCAGGAGTTAAATCATGTTAATATATGTCGTGACACTGTCATGTCATCACATAAAGACCAAGTATGGAAACAATTCTCAGTCTAGGAACCAAAAGCTGAAGCCTGCTTGCAGCCTCACAACCGCTTTTAAAAGCAGGATATACGAGCAGCTCTTGTTATTTACTGTTTAAATCCTTTGACAAATTCAAGCCAAGACATTCACACATCGCTTTATTGTGCCCTTGTGTTTGAGGTTTCACCTGCTCACCAGATTTCCAGAGACCTCTGCGTCTGGGAGGCAGGGGATTACAGTTGTTTCGGATCACCGCAGTATGGTCTTAACCTATATAGATGTCGGCTCTGTGGATACTGTGTACTATATCCGGCACATCTGAGCTGCACAGCAGTCTTGAATTGACCTTGTTCCGAGCAGCGAAGGTAGTGCATCTGGCAGACATAACCCTGCCGGCTCTGCTGCTAAGCACACTGTCACACATGTGATCAGTGGGAGCATGACGCTGGGTAAAGGTCCTCTGCCAGGTACTCCATCATTTTAACAAACACGTCCTCATTAGCACAGGAGCTGGAAAACAAACATTAAGTGAAGTCCCCCGATGACAGTAATGAAGAAATATTTCTAATGAACAAATGTCCCCCATCTGCCTGCTGTGAGGGGTGACAGCTGGGGAGAGCCCACTGTGTGTTTGTGTGTGTGTGTGTGCGTGCATTCCTGTGTGATGAATGTAGTCCTACTATCAGCCACCGATGGGAATGATAGGACACAAACAAACACAAGAGCAGACAACAAGTACGCTCGACCAGAGTTTGTGAAACACACAAGGTCGGGCCACTTTGCTTATTAAACCTTTCCATTTTGGAGGCTCACGCGTGTGTTTGTCTCGCTTCCAAACAGGGCATCGGCGGACGGGAGGCCCCGATGAAAGCCACTAAACCTTGGAACAACCGCCGCTTCATAGGCACTTTCGACGTAGAGAACACGACCAAGGGCGACTCGGGCCGCTACCGCTGCATCGTCCACTCAGACAAAGGGGTCGGAGTGTCCAATTATGGCGAACTGACCATAAAACGTGAGTATTGGTCCCGGAGCAGAAAGCACAACAAACACGGCCTATCTGAACATGGCACAGACAGCAGGAATGTTTTCCATCCGCGTGACCTCTACGCACACGGCAAAGTCAACAGGAGATAAACAGGAAGTGCTGCCTGCTCGTAGATGAAAATGTCCTCCAAGGCGATACTAAAAATACTAGCTTTTTATGTTGATTTGTTATCCAGAGGACTTTAATACGTTGCTGTGTAAAGACTGTCCTTGACTGAACACAATTCCACCTAAAAGATCACAAAGGCAAGAGGCACCAGGGTTTACAGTAACCTCACTGATATTTCACTCCTGCAGTCATTTGATATGAATTTATGGAGTCGTCTGAAACTAAATCCTGCAAGGCCTCACTTTCCTACAGCCCTATAGCCCGGTAATGGCCTTCTATATTTCTTCACCTCAATTTTCTCCCTGTGCTCTCAATTGAATTTACTGCCCCGATTTTTTTTCTTTCTTTCTTTTTTTTTTTTTTTTGTCTCCAAGCTTTATGTGATTGATAGGTTTAATCCTGGCTGTCCAGATCGAGGTCTGTCAATCATGCGAGAATGGCCGGGCCCAGACACAGCAGAGTGAAGAGGGAGATAAAGTCTCTCTGCCCGAGTGTATCAGTGGGTTTCAGTGGTGTACTCAAAGAAAATTTACTGACACACTGGAGGCACTCGAAACCACACTCATGCATAAATTCAGCAACACAATCAGTCGCACATCCTCCTCGCACTTACACGTAGTCGCTAGATGGCAAGATTTTTTGCTGATCGCCGCTCTCCATGTGTTACTAGATGTCTTTTTGCACAAGACAAACCAGTTAAGTGTAAAATGCCTTTATCATAAATATTTAAAATACGGTAATTTTCTAGATTTAGGCCTCGGTCGAATCTTGTAATGCATCCCCACTTTGAATTCTGCAGAGATTTCGCACCTCGATGACTCTGACATAAGCCAACGTCGTGGCGGGAAGAAAAGAGGCGTTTTCACGGTTCTAAGTGTCACACATAAAAAAGCTGATATCTCCTCTTATCGTACCAGTCATAAAACAAGTGCTTAACCCTCCTAGCGATGTGTCTGAGTCGTAAATCCTCCTTAAATGTGTATCCGCCGCGTCCGTGACTCGTTTTTGGAGGAGTGACCACGGAGCGATTCTGTGGATTACGAGCCTGCTACAGTCGACGCGCCGGCTCCCTCATTACCATACACTGCTTTTTTTTTTCTTCAACATGAGGAGAGTGAATGCTTGATTATCCCAGATAATCACTTCTGCCTTTCATGCCAGTATTCAGTCAGATTTATGCGCCTATGTGGAAGTGCACTGCATGTATTTCCAGAGCGCCATACGGATTGGTCCGGCGCAGCCCCTTCTCCCGCTCCCCCCTTGTGGTGATCTCTCCTGTAGTGCAGCCAGTGGTTCTGAAAGGGGGATAATTACTCCTTGTCCAAGTGCTGGCTCCTTTCTTGGCCTGGTTAGAATCACCTGGAGCCCGCGGAGCGTTCCGCCCAGCGCCATCCCAGCATCCTGGGCCATGTTACCGACTCAAGGCTGCCGAGGCGCGGCCGTGTCAGCGCTAATGAGAGTAGCCACCGAAAATCGAAGGCCGGCCAGCCGAGCTCGTCATTTTCCTGTTGCCACCTCTTCTCCTATCAGGGGCAGATCAATTCTTTACTCACAGCAGCCCAATTAGGAGGAGTGCACAACGTAATGAGGACCTCTTGCATCTTAGTGGGAGAGGCTCTGTGGATGTAACAAGAAAATGAAAGAAGGATTTATAAATACTCAGGTCTAACTAATCTAACAGCAGAGCAGAGTGGCAGCTCTTATTATTGCTGTCTGTGTGGTGAATGGCAAATAGATGGCAAGACGTGTCTGTGTGTGTGTGTGTGTGTGTGTGTCTGCAGCTGTAGTATCATGAAGTATTTGCTGTATATGTCTGTTTTGTCGTGCTAGAAATGAGCAGTCGATTCATGGATTAGTCACTGGAATTAAATGAGAATGTAGAAAACAGATTAAACATGTAAGTCATTTATTAAGCAAAAGTGGCAAAGAGTCATTTTTTGCAGCAGGTTAAATGTGAGGAATTCCTCTGTGATACATTATTTTACATTTACTGTTGGTTTAACAAAACAAGCAATGTCAAGTCACCACCTTGGGTTCATGGGAAATTTTGATGAGCATCTTTCACATTTAACAGATGAATCACTTTATGTATAAGAGACTGAAAAAAATTGTTAGCTGCAGCCCTATTATGTTGGATCTCAGTGTGTCTTTATCATCAGCATTGGGGTCCATGTGCATGCCAGTGTGTGTGTGTGTGTGTGTGTGTGTGTGTGTGTGTGTGTGTGTGTGTGTGTTTCTCGATGCATGTGCATGAGTGTGCATCCAGTGATTGCGCTCTGGCAGGCGGGCAGGTGCTGCAGTCGAGGAGGACGCAGCTGTCGCCAGGCCGTTTGCCTGTCTGGTCAACATCACGACAACAGCTGCTCGCTGACCCCCGCGTATGGCCGCCGCCGTCATCTGCGCGCCGTCGCCCATCTCCAGCCAGCGCCGGGCTCACTCGGGAGCCCTTTCCATCGCCCCGCCACTGCGAAGCTGCCTCGCGAGGCTTAAACAGTGGGAATTGAGTTGTTAATATCCTAAAGTGTTCCAGCACTTGAGTGTATTTCACACCGGTAATCCGTTATTTTCAGTGCGTCTGCAATGACTGTTGAACAGAGGATTACTGCACCTACAGGAATTATTTCATCACAGTAAGCTGCTGTTGCCTTTGTGAAGCAGTAAGTTTTCAAAGTTAAATGAAATGCTTATTGCTTTAATACATCATGCTGCTTAGTCGTATTGTTACAGAAATGGTCTCGAGAGATAACAGGAAAAATAGGATTGAATGGCGACAGTGTCATCTATGAATAACAGTCCATTAAAAATATGTCCTCGATAGAAAAGGAATTGATTAGATGATTGAAGGACTCTTGCTTGATTCCTTGGATCCATCTGAAGGCCGCAGTCTGATGGAGTCACAAGTTATCATGTGAGAGAAAACTAATATTATAAAACACAGTATCATAACTTTAGTGGATATTAGTTGAATGCATCACGTGTTGAGTTGCCAAGTTTCTCACCCTGTGAACCAGTCACGTCTGAGTCACCGGCGAGATACTTTGTCATATTCTGAGCACCATTTGGTCGTGTGCATCACAAGGTGTTATCATAGGATGAGTGTGTTGGCAAATGTCACAATAAAGTCTGCTAACAACCTACATGACACTTCCCTCCTCTGAGGTACGACTGTGTTTGAGTTAAAAATGACTTTATCCAGATTTATAAAGTTTAATCTGTTTTTTTTTTTTAAATAGCTAAAGATACTTCTTACGCATTGAGATAAATTACATTTAATCATACAAGCCATCTGTTTTTCTCGAGAGGAAAAATCAACAACTACAAGAAAACCTTGAAACCTGAAAACAACACTGAGAAACCCATTTTATGCATCTTACCCTGGTTTGATGTTTTAAAATATTGAAAATGCCACTCCCTATTACAATATCATCATACTAAGAGAGATGGTATTACAGGGTGAGCTGCTTCCTGTTGTTTAAATAAATCCCAGCATATTGCCACTTAACTCAGTTAAACCCCTTTTAAGACATAGACCATAAAAGACCATCAAAACAAGCCAGATTTGGGATCACCTCATCGTTCTGTCTGGCTCCGGCATGCACTGCGTGTAAGTCCAGGAGAAGACCTGCTGGATTAGCTGGTTCGCTTTAGGTGATGTTTGACAGCCACACTGGAAGCTTGGATTAGTGGCAGTTTAGGGACCTGCGGCAGAGGTCACCGTGGGGTAACCATCTGCTGAGGGAGAGCCTCCAATTCTCTGTAGGACGCCTGGGCCTAATGTGCCCGGAGACTTCTCCCACTCCATGACAACTCCACGAGGAGCAGCCAGGCGACTAATGGCATTATTCTGTAACGTGTGTGTGCTCATTAGAGCTACTCACCGCCGCCTCTGGGACGTGTACCTATTGTAGTGCATGACAGGGGTAGATTCCTCAGCAACGCCTTGGCTGTGGGTCATAGCTCTTTGTTGACAATGGCAGTTTTTTTTTTTTTTTGCCGGAGCGTGCAAAGCATGAAAGACATGACGGTGAGACAGAACGTGCACTGGTTTTATTCTCCCTGTATTTAAATAGTTACATGACTTTTTCGTCAATGTGACTTTAAAAAGTGAGAAAAAAGTGCGAAACTACTCTTCTAGAAGTTTCTCATAACACCTTCCCTTCAAATGTTACTGCGGCGTCCTCTTGCATGGTTATATAATAATGCGATCCTGAAAATATCCCACAGTTGAAATAACTTGTCTGACATTTCGAGAAGCCTCATTAAACCAGAAATGGCACAAGGTTTAAGCAAGATTACACAAATATTGGTGACATAACAGAGAAAAAAGGTCATCGTCAAGGTTGTCATTGAACACCACGTTTGTCTGAAAGAGATACATTTCTATTGAAGAACTTGAGATTACATTTCTGACAAATCCAAACAGACGCACTGAAGGTTCAAAGGGCCAGGAAATATATTCATTTCCAAGTGTTATACAATTCATTTCAGAGGGGAAAAAAAAAAAAAACGTCCTTACTGTCGTTAATAATTTGCTCAATAGAGTCTGGGAATGTTTCTCTTATTTAAAAAGAGTGCAGTTTCCTATTATTTAAAAATAAGTTAATTGGTTTTCATTGTGCACCTTTAATCATTTTGTGAAGGTCTCTAACTAAAGATCTGGACATTTTTACAGTGAGTCTGGTGGAAACAAAGGCTTCACCACAGATGAATGTTTGCTCACACTGATAATATTAAGAGTATGAAAAGACAACGCCTCAGTTTCTGCTCAAGTTATTTTGACATTATTGTGGTGGGATAAACTGTCTGAACTATTTGAACTGAGCAAGTGGGCACGTTGATTATTCTTGTCCTGTGTTTGAACAGCAGCTTACTGGAATATAAGTACATTTACCAAAGTACTGCACTTAGTTCTTCTCCACTATGATTCAGAGGGAAATTGTCTTATTTCAGTCCAGGGCATTTATTTAACAGCTGTAGTTAATAGTTAATTTACAAATTACGATTTTAAATATGACGACCTTATAGAATATGATGCATTGCAACAGTTAGCTTCACCTTGAGCTACAACATAAAACTGCTGATACTGCGATTCTGATGCGAGTCAGGATTTTGGCAAAAATGGTAATTTTAAAACTTCATTGTCACAGACAAAAAAAATATTCTCTTGCTGATATGATTTTTGCTGGGGTCAATAGCAAAAACAAGCATCTTCCCTTATGTCTGGAGAATGTGATTTGTAGGCCGGGGTCATCTCTACAGCAGCACATTGGTTCATTTATAATAATGGGACACATTTAACTTCATCAAAATAAAAGTGCAGCTCCTGAAATTTGGATGTTGCACGATGTTGCCATATTGTGATTCCAATAGTATTTTGATAAATTGTTCAGCCATATTGTGTGTTAATGCATCAGTAATATTAACCTCATTATAGCATAACACTCAGAGGGGAGTACTTTTACTCAATAGTGTGAAGTACTAATTTGGTAATAATACTAATACTCTTGCAGGACTTTTTCTTGTAATGTTGTATTTGTACAGTGTGTTATACTTTCACTTGAGTAAAAGATCTGATTACCTCCCCCATTACTGATCAACAAGCCTCTTTAAAGGGTCAGTGTGGAGTTTTCTCATAAACAAAGCAAAATGTTAGGTTTACATCAAATGTTATTCAGCAAAACTCAATGTGTGCATCCTCGAGGTCTGACAGACATTTTGAATACATTTCCTTCCTCATAAAAGGTATTTTAAATCAGGCTTCTTGTGCCTCCATGTTTACCAGCTGGCAGTCCTCTTCCTCCCTGCCTTTGCTGTAGCATTGCAGCGTATCTCGGTGTGTGACCACCACCTGTGGATAGATGGACAGTGTGACAGAATTAGCAGTGAATGCCACTCACACCTTCGCCAGATAAACAAAACAAGGAAGAAAGACGGCTCCACAGCGCTCCTCGAGGTCTGAAGCTCCACAGGGAGCCTTTAAACTGCCTTTCAGATAAGTTAAAGAAGTTTGTGCAACCAACAATTTTTGTTTTTCACAAGAAGAAGAAGCAAAACTTTTTGCAACCAGCAACAAGTGCACAGCACACACACACACCCAAACTGCATCTCCTACAAATCCCATTTATATGCAGCTTCTTTGTATTCGCAGTTATGTGTTGCTGGAAAAGCAGAGCTGACTGGATTCCATTTTTCTTTAACATATAAGACAGAACATTCATATTTATAAGACATTCACTGCCAAAAATATATAGTTGGTTATTATAATATCTACACGTGACAACTGAAGTAATCAGAGGCTGAATTGTGTTGTAATAGTAAGAATAGTTGACACATTTAATATGCACTAAAGTTGTGTTTTACGCTGTCCGAACAATGATTTTCAGCCTTAAATTAGCCCAGCTTTAAATTCCACAACAGTCACGAGTTGAGAGATTAAACCAGCTCCTGGATCAGACAAGAGAGATGACAACTACAGTAGCTGCCAGTTATCAGAGGCTTTTCCAAAGAAGTCCTCTGATTGAAATCAATATGTTGTTCAATAGGAGCGATCATTTGCCAAGGTCTTGGTGACTGTTGTCTACTGATGATGAGAGTCCTCACCTAGCTGGAACTATTGATCGTTAGGTGGCTCCTCTTAAATACCTCGACTATTGGAACACATGAAGATACTCTTAATGTGCCTAAAGAGAATTTTGATGTGGTCGATTGTTTAAAAGAAGAAATTGATTTTAACCAGCTTTTTTTTTGCCCAATAAAAGCATTTATTTATTTTTATTTTTTTAGAGGAATGTTGGTGCTTTTTACACAAATTAAAATTGTTTTGTCTATTGTGTAAAATGTAAATCACCTTTTGTTTCCCCAGAGCCTCCGGTGCCCATTGCTCCACCTCAGCTCACTGCTGTTGGCGCCACCTACCTGTGGATCCAGCTGAACGCCAACAGCATCAACGGCGACGGCCCCATCATTGACAGGGAGGTGGAGTACCGCACCGTGTCCGGCACCATGTACGACCTGCAGCCCGTCGACAAGACCACGCACAAGATCGGCCACCTGGACCCAGACACCGAGTACGAGATCAGTGTTCTGCTGACCAGACCTCTGGAGGGAGGCACCGGAGCCCCTGGACCCCCGCTGAGGGCCAGGACCAAATGTGCTGGTGAGGCCAAAAATGCTTTTACTTACAGAGCACCGCTGGGATTTTAGGGAAATGATATGTTATGCTGTTTCACAGTTTGACATAAACAGACTTAGAAACGATTCCATACATTATTTGTAGAGTATGTTGTGTGATGTAAATACTAACTATCTAATACTATACTAAATACTAACAAACTATCTAAACCAACTGAAGTTTCAAACACACAAGTCTTGAAAGTGAACTAGAGAGAAGCCCCCATTTTACTTATGCATTTCAAACGTACCGTGTAAACTCATAAGTCATTACAGTGTCCTATTCATTTCTACACAGGCAGATTTTCAAAATTCCATAAAAAAAACTCAACTCAAATTGTCATTAGCAACCTCAACCATATTCTTATAAAACAGGCCCCCAATTACCTCTGTGACAATTTTCAAGTTGTTTGAGTGTCGCTGCCAATTTACAATCGATTTGGAAAAACTGTCATTGATGTTTTTTGTATAGGAGCCTGGCTGCTTTTGCATTCTTGGCTGAAATGGCCAGTGCATGAAAATCTTAGTTTCCCTGGAGTTTTATCATAGACAATCCAGTCAAATGACTCCTGTGACAGACCTTGCAGCATCACACAGGAGCCGGCAAGTGGCCCTCTCTCAACTCTAGTTTGCTAATTAATGACCCGTCAGTTACACATCAAAGATGAAGTCCAGCAAAGAGCAGTGTTTTATATTTGAAGCTTTTCATTTCTGTTGCAAATAAGTGAACTAGGAAATAAAGATGATAGAATCCAAAACTGTTTCAAAGACTTCAAAAACATATTAAACCCCAAAACACAGACAAAGAAAAACAGCTGCTGTAAAAAGTAAATTTTAACTTAACTTTTAAAATTTAATTGTATAACTAGTCAAACTTAAGTCCAGTTCGTGGTGAATCTGTTGCTTGTTAATGTGACTGCTCTAGTTTGATGACTGACGCCAATAGGTGCAATGCATCTAAAAATAAGGATACCATCTCCGTTACAGCTAACGGTGCTTAAAACTGAAAAAACTGAGGTTCACTTTCATCGTCAGCACTTTCCGTGGTTCCAACATAATGACTGATACAACAGAGAACAAAGGTGCTCCACTTGATTAAACAGAGAGGGAGAGAGATACTGGAATTTGTAACAATCCTGTGAAAAAGACTGGTCAAAGCAGTTCAAGCCTCCCATTCATTCAGCGCTGTTTAAAACATTATTGTATTATTACTGCTTTTACAAACATTTCAAAAAGATTCCTATTTTTACAAATCACCCCCTGCATACAATGAACATCCATCCACTGTGGAGCTACCATTGTGTTTCCTCTGAAGCCTCGTAGCGTTTAAAGCAACCAACTCCAGCTTCATAATTACCCAACATATATCATTTCCATTTTACTTAGGTAATTACGTTCTATAGTAGACAAAGGCCTTTGTGTTTTTGTTGTTTCCACCAATAGATCTTCATTAAGATTTTTTGGCATCTGGACATAAATTGTCTCTTATCTAAGTAATGTATTCTCCAGTGAGCACCTGGAACAATTAGAGCCGTGCATACTTTTTACATCTTGCAGAAAGAAAGTGTTCGCACCTATGAACTGCTGGAATAGTATCAACTTTAATGTCTTTTAACTTCCCTTGTTGTTTGGAACAGCTGCGTGTCAAAATAATTGATATGATTTATAGTTGGCTCGGAACATAGAGCTAAAAACTGCCCTGCCCACATGGTTAGCTCTGTAACTACTTGTTTATTGAGCTTAATTCTCATTCCAAAGTCGCCGCGAGCTGCCTAATTCATCAGCGACGCAGATTGATATCATGTGTGAAGCAGAGTGCCACCTTACATTTGGATCATTATATTGCCGCCGTACTGTGGCCGTTCAAACTCCAACATGTACATAAACACTTTGAGAGTGCCTGATGATATTGTACAAATTGCCCTTCTCACAACATTAACCAGCTAAATTCCCATGCTGTACCAGGATGCCAACTTGGGGAACAAAACAAACCTAGCCTCAGCATTTTCCCAGGCTAATGCTGTTTGGTGTCCAGAGAAATGCTGATGAAAATGAGATTTTTCTCCCTTCCCTGCCCAGGGTGTAACCCTCTCTCCCCACTGTGAAGGTCACGGGCTTATTCATTTTTAGTCTGGCTGATAGGGATGAATGGCCCTACCTGCGCCGGCTTCTGAGCCGGGCCCAGCCTCGGCGGGGGTCCTGCCCCTTGGCCACCCTGCCGGTCACAGTCGGGGAGATTGATGGCCCCGGCTCCTGAAGTGGGTTTGAGGAAGCGGCTCTTGATCTTGTCCGGCTCTCTGCTGGTCTTTCCCACTGACAGGCTGGGCCTCAGCAGAGCTCCTAATTGAACGGTTAAGACTCACAGGGCTGTGTGATACATCACTGTTGATACAGACAGGCCCGGAGACTCGCTCCCCTTCTCCCTGCACTGCTGTCTGGAGGCGCTAATGAAAATCTGTGGCCACTTTAGAGCACGGTCTCTCACATAATTATTCATAGCCATGCTTTGGTCACTTCGCAAACTGAGCAATGTTTCTGATGACAAAGGATGTTTTAATTCAATCTTCTGTAAAATGGGGAATGTATAATGCAAGGACGACACCAATTCAATTCAGACGCACGAGGAATAAGGGGTAGCCTTGAAAGGTTTTCTCTCCCATGAAGCACTTCCATTACTTTCCTAGTGAACATCAAAAGAATGTCTCATCCAAGGCTCTGTGATTGCTCAAGGGGGTTATTTGTGGGTTTCAAGGATTTGCAGAAACATTCAAACAACATTTGCTTTTGCATATCCTCATGTCTTTGACCCATGGACGTTAATGAATTTTACAATCTGCTATGCTACGGCAGGATTTTCTTTGACAACAATGTACAGACTCATTCAGAAGCAGTCCTTCGAGCTTCACTAACGACCCACTTGAACTGCAGAGACCCTGCCCTCTGTCTGTATCTTCTTATTTTTGCTGTGTTCAGAACATGTCTGGTCTGCAGCCAATGACAACGATGAGGGGTCAGGGACTTTACAGAAACGTAGCGACCAGGTCCTAGACCATAAGCAGCCAAGCATGTGAGAGGGAGTGGCAAAAAAAATGGTGGACACAGCACAGATAAGACGCAAATATAAAACGGAAACGCCAAGCAGACAAAGCTTAATCCAAAAGAGAGAATCTGATGGCGGCTTTCACCCGCTGTGAGCTCTGAGGGAGAGAATGTGGATGAAGAGCGACCTGGAGTTGACCTGTTTTCGGCTGGACAGGAAGGTGCAGCTTTTCCATTACAACAAATGTTCCTACAATAGCAGCTTGCAGTCCTGCTATCAGCCAATGCAAATGGGTTTAAGTTTTGAAAAATTAACCCTTGAAGTCTGGAGTGCTGAGCTTTGAATCATTTTCTGTCTAACAGACATGCTCATTAATGCATCAGGTCCAAACCAACATTTGATTGTCAAAGACACAGTCGATGTGGTAGTTTTGTAAATTTGAATATTTACATTTGCAACTGTAAATTCAGTGCTGCAAACTTGCATATGCATAGGCTGAACATTTGTGTCTTTCTGCAAACATTGAGTCGTCCTGCATAGTATATCTTTTCGTCAATATCCCATTTTCCTACCGGCCGAAATTACTCACCAGATATTTTCGAGGTACAAGAGGAAAAACATTTGGTAAATGTGAAATTTATGTCCGTGTGAAGTTGTTTACCACTTCAGACTTCTCCACACTTGGTAAAGTGCTACTTGAAGGAAGACACTGTATTATTAGGTGGTGCCCTAGGATCACAGCAGGGGGGGCCTGAATTTCAGCAACACTATTGAGAGACCAGCTCACACAGAGAAACCATTTCCAGCCCACACTTGGAAGACTGATAAGTAAGCCTTAAACAACTACTCCTCTGCAGTCTGAGTCGTACTTTAGATCTGTGTGGAAAAGGTGTTTGCGAGAGCTTTTCGATCTTTACAGCGTAATCTGCTTTGAGTTAAGACAATCACCGACATATTTTGAGCTTGATTTCCACCTGACAGGAAACGTTTTGAGCATGTAGTCACTCCAATAAAAATGTCACTTTATCAATGTCTCAATCAATCAGCTCTTAATTACTTTGAAACCATTTGAAGTTGATCGAGGTGTGCATGCATGTTTTGCTTGTTTCTGATGCAGCACAGATAATTTCATACTAGTTTCCATGGTAGAAGAACAGTCTGTCCTGTGTTCCTCGTCTAAACCCCGTGGCCTTCGCTGTCCCGCTGGCTCTCAGGCGCTTTAAAAATGGCAGTACATGATGTCCATGCTGGGTCCAAACACCTGCTCAGACTTCAGCCTCTGCCAACTCCACATCTCCATCTATAAGTTGTCTCCATCTGCGCTCCGGTACCACGTGGGAGTAGTCTCATCTGTTTGTTTTTACTTTGCCATTCTGTTGCACTGAGTGCTATTAAACACAGGGGAGTCAGCGTTAATCAGGGATCAGCCCTTGCTTAAACACTCGTTTATAACAGTGGAGAGTAGGGAGGAGCTGCGCAATTATGTTCACCCACACCAAGGTTGGTTATTTGCATTTAGCCTCCTGGTTAATTTGTGAAAGACCAGGTCTGTTTTGATGCAAATAAGAAGGATGCCAGTGCTTGGCAACATGAAAAGATTAGGAGTTGTAGAATCACTTCATTTGCCAAGTACAATAAATTGTCTCAGTGACAATGATGCAGAGACAAAACAAACCTTCAAAACAAGTGTGGAAGTCGCTGTAGTGAATATTAAACCTCTATTATTATCAAATTAACGCAGTACAGGGAAGTGTGTGCTTCAGTTAAAGCTGCAATGATTAGCTGATTAATCAATTAAATTAATTGTCAGCTCTTTTGATAATTGATTAATTGCTTCATTTATCAAGCAAAGACGTCAAACATTTGCTGGTCTTTGTCATTTATGAGAGCAAATGAAAGTTATTTGAAGTTGTCACTATCCATTCTGGGAAATTGTGATGATCACTTTTCACAATAGACTAAATGATTTCATAGGCTGAACGATTGAGCCATTGATTATGAAAATAATCAGCAGATCAGACAAAGCAGTCCTACTTTTAATAAAGATTTGTTTGGCTTTACCAAGTGAAGCATGTATTTAACACATTTTCGTGAAAGGTAATATCTAAGTTTTTTAATTGGTGCATTCAGAAAGCTCTTATTAATGTGGATCTGGGTGAGACAGCCACTCTCAATGAAGCAGTGTCATAATATGAAATGAACATCATAAACGTGCCTAGTAAGAAAAAGAAAAAGAAATATTTTCCCCACGGTCTTTGCTCACTTCACTTCCATCAACATCCTGCTACATCCTAATATCCTGTCCCATATTAAGGTTTCTGACTGAGACAATGCATTTTTCCAATCATAACTAGTCTCCATTCAAATTAATTTTAATAAAATACAGAAATTATGTTCTTTATGTAGACATACAAATCAGATGGATTGCCAGTGAAAAGCTCATATTATTGTGTGCATTGCAATAATTTTGAAATGAATAAAATGCCCAGAAAAAGTAGAATGTTAACTGACTCCCCGCTGCTAAGGATTAACAGTAGACAAAGGTTAAAGAGGGCAGCTCTGGAAAAAGATGTAATATTCACCATGGCTAGAATTATCCTTTAAACCATTTTTCTGCACATTGTGTCACTTAGCAAAAAGCACATAGGTAGTTATTCTGCAGAAAAGAACGAGAAACGTGAACTCCATTATGAAAGCGCTCCTGTGCAGATCCGTCCTGGCCATAGAAATCCTGTGTGAAGAATCTGAAACCATCACTGCCAGACCTTGACGTTTGTGAATCACACACAAAGTCTGGGGAAAAAAAAAATCCACCCTCCTACATGTTGGTCATGATAAGAGTCATGTAAGCTGTACAGTTAAGCGTCTGTCGATGGCATTTACTGCAAACCTTTCTCTTTCATCTTCTCTTTTAAACCTAACAAAGTAATGAATAGTGGTAAGGCTGATTTAATGTCATTCCTTTTTTCTGTCATTGTTCAGCTGTCAAAAAAAACAGGCTTTGAAAAGTGCAATCTACAGTGGAAAAGACCAATGCATTCATGATTTGTCAAGAAACCACTCGCTTTGATAGGTGAAAAGATTTAATGACCTGAAGGACAGTTCGGGCTCGGTGCCACTCGCTCGCTTCAAATATTCTTATTCGCTTTCGAGAATTTGTGTCGTGTTTGGTGCAGGCTCGGGCCGACTCTGGCATGCTCACAGGTCACATGATCACTCCTGCAAAATAGTGAGACTTACCAAAATCCAGACATTGAGAAAAAGCAATGGTGTCATAGGCCTTTCCTTCAGGAAGAATTGGATGTTTGTGTATTGAAACTGCATAGTTAAAGAATAAAAGAAGCGTCGTAGAAATAGCTGAATCCAAAGACATAGATACAGGTTGGTAACTGTTGCTATTGCCAATGTGCTAACCAGGTTAGCTCCATCAGCTTACAGTATTTCTATTCGTATTTCCCTGAGACAGTAGATTTCACCTTGCCAATTCTTTTCGAACCAAGCCTTGACATTTTATTAACAAAAGTAGAATGATGATCCGTCAGCTGCTATTTTCCTCCCTGTGTAGCTTCATGCATATCTACAGGGCAAATTGCCTCAGCAAGGTCCAACCCCTTATGATGGTTGCTTCATTTTATTTATTTTTTTTCCCTGTGGCTGAGATTGAGCAGATCCGTCTCCGTGGGTCTGAAAGGAAAGGAAATTGTTTGCCAGGTTTGATGTGTCTAATTAATGCCATTGTGGCCTTAAGGCATGAGTAGAAAGCCACTTCACCTCACCGTCTCAGATAACATTGGTCTGGTTTGTCGCCCACAATAGCTGCCAATCCTGTGACCTATAGGGTTTATATATTGTCTGCAGCAAGGCGAATGAAAAGCCTTGGTTTGAGGCCCATTGAATTTGTGTTCTTTTGTCAGTCAGAGAAAACAGGGCAGATTGAGTTTGCGGTGTGCGGGAAGGTTATAGGAGGACCACAATAAAGTCTTTTTATCACAGGCGGTTGGAAGCAGAATGGCGAATTGTGTTCCATTGGCGCCGCGAAAGGCAAATTGTGTTCTTCTCAAGGACACGTCTTCAAACAACTGCTGTTGGAAAGGAGAGAGAGAGAGAGAGAGAGAGAGAGAGAGACTCTGCATTTATAGCTCTTTCATTATTATTATTTCCCTCATCTCCATCACTCCATCTATCTATTCCCCGAACGCGAAGGGATCGAGACTCCGAGAACAGATGTGCGCAAACGATCCTCTGGTGACGTCCATGTAAACTTCCTAGTGTGGAGCCTCCTCTTCAGCTCCTCGCAAACAATTATCATCGAGGTTGTTTGTAACCTCAACTCTTAAAACCCTCAGGAGGATGATAAATAGCTGTAGTTTAGTCAGGCTTGGCAAGAGCCTTTTATTCCGCTGTTTTTAAATTTGAACCGAAATGCTTCTCAAGGTCTTTAAATGTTTCTATTCTTCGTGTTTAATTATTCATGGCCTATCTGCTGTAATTTTTGTCACAGATTTTCTCCATCCTTTTGCTGAATTATAGATGTCCCATTCCCCCCCCTCGCTCGGCGTCCAGGAAGCACTCATTCAGTCTGGTTGTATAACTCTTAACTCAAGAACGTTTGCGCGTCTCCTCCTCGACCAAAGGACGGGAGCGTCAAGGAAAGCTGCGATTTATATCCTGTATTCCCCCCGCCTAGATAGCTCGATCTTAGATCTCATATATCTCCTAAGTAGGTGGCTCAGAAATCGCAGCAAACCATTTCACAAAGTCAAGCGCTTCACTTTGATTTACACTCTGGGTAACACCCTGAGTTGGGCGCGACAGATGCAGGTTTTTGGCGACAAATGACGACGCCACGCCGGCCATCTGGGGAGCGTTGAAGTTGAAGGATCACCCCTGTAACCTCCCACTGCTCCTGTAGAGATTGCGTCCCCGTCGGTAAATGAGGGCTTGTGTTCTTCACCGTTTGCGAGCCCTAACCACAGGCGTTTTCCCCAGGAACCTGAACACAAAAGACAAAGCCGGATCTGATGCTAGAGATAGATGTGTGGGTATGTGTATGCGTTAAGACAGATGGTAGAGGAAGGAGGGGAGGGGAGGGGGGGTCATTCTACCTGTCACTCTGACCCCAATCACCGCACAGCATATTGGTGGAAACGAAATGAAAGATTGATTTAACCAGTTCCACCTCCGCTGCCTCTGCTCTTTCCATCAACTGGCTGTCCATTTGTTTTCATCCGGTTGGTGGACTCGTGTTTCCCTCCACCTTTCGCCCCTGAGGAACACTTGCTAGGTTTGTTCTTTTAATCCCTCTAAATGATCAGCGATAGAAAAGACTACCTGCTGACATTTTACACCCCTGTTATTTATTGAGTTATTTATTCCATTTCCATTTTCTAATCAGATTTTAGATGACTTGCCTCTGCAGGTGCTTGGTGTTTGTGGCAAAGCGAAAAGAGGTTATTTGCTTCTCATAGAAAAGTCTTTAGGAATTGCAGTATCACCTCAAGTACTTCAGTATTCTACTGTGCAGCGCAGTGCTTACTTCGTCTCCACCCCGCTAAATGCTACCGTCATGATGAATAAAGTGTTTTTTTAGCTTTAGTGCGCTCTAAACTACTGCACTGCCCAGTATTTTGAACAACATGATGGGAGTAAGTAACCATTAATAATTCATGAAATTACTGAGTCCATGCAAATATATAGCCTATGTAGATTATCAGGCATGCTGGTGGAGGCATTTATGGTGTGAGTGACATTGTGTATACTTTGTTTAAACCCCTGGCAGAGTGATCGGTGATCAGAATGGTGCTCCATCAGAAATTGCCATCAATCAGTTCACATGCATTATACAAAAAAAGGTTTGGACACTGTGTCAAACAACTCAATTGAAAACAGCACAAAGGCAATACATTTAATTTTTGATCCCTTTTTGTAAATATCTGCTTATTCTGAGTTTGATGCCAGCAACATGTTTCAAACAAGTTGGGACAGGAGCAACAAAAGACTGTGAAAGTTGTGGACTGATCCAAAAACACCTGTTTGGATCATTCCACAGGTAAACAGGTTCATTGGTAACAGGTGATAGTATCATGATTGGATATGAAAGGTTCATCCTGGAAAGACTCAGTCCTTCACAAGCAGGGATGAAGAGAGGTTCACTACTTTGTCAAACACATAATACAGTGTAAAGGAGATTACTACATGACATTTAGTTTGCAATTTTTTTATTTTGATTTATTCAGCTACCCAACTTTTTCAGAATCAGGGTTATACATATACTACTGGAATCTGCAGAACCTACTCTTTCCCAGTAATAAACATATGTCTGACGTCCAATGAGGAAAAACATATATGAACTTTTTTAGAGGTCATGCAAAAAAGGCACTCCCCCCATGTTAAGATCTTGTCTTACAATTATTGATTCTTGTCTGTATATCCAAGGCAAAGTGCAAATAGGTGGTAGTTGAAGCTAATGCAAACAAGACTTTCCTTAATGCAGATTTGCTAAAACCTTAATTTTAAGCAATTTCTGATTTCTGACCTGATTGAACAACAGATCATTTAATCTAGTTCTATTTGAGCTTAACTAAATCCTTGAATGTTGTAGACTATAGTTTAAGACATAGAATCACACACAATAGACACATCCGAACACATTTCCTCAGTTTCTGTATTGGCACAGCTTGTTGACACTTTCAGGGCAGCGTACAGCCGGGTGGTCGATCGTGAACAAAGACAAGCGCTGACTCGGTATGACTTGACAGTCTTAAGTCTTGTCATGCATCATCCTCCTGTGCTGATGGGGTGTATCTTACTCTCCCCTCTCACGCGCTCGCTCTCCCTTTTTATTCGCTGCTGTGAGGAGGAAGGCATTCACCCATTCATCTCCACCCCTACAGCTTCGGGGGGTTCATCAGACAAGGTGGCAGCCTGGGCCCGGCCCCAGCGCTGGGGCTCATTCTGCGGTTTCAATTCGATCCGGCGTGTTGCGGGCCCCTCCACCCCTCATCCTCACCCATCATGGCAGACTCATTTATCACGAGGCCTATAAAGAAGGACTTGATAGAGTGAGGAGCGACCAGCACCATTCAATAAATCCTTGTGATTATCCACGCCTCCAAGGTGTATGGACAAAGTGTCTGTGTATGTGTGTGTCCCCAACACGTGGGCATTTGTGTCTGTCTTTGTAATGGGCGTAGAGGGCGATGTTAGAACACAAGAGGTCCGTGTACAGTGCATTTAAAGTCCTATCAATTATGACATGTGTACACGCGTCAAACCCCAAGGCCTGATTTGACCTGTTGCATTTGATGGCGACAAAAACCTTGGCACTTCTAACCCCCTCCTCTGTCTTAGCTTTCCTTTCAACCCCCCCCACCCGACCCCTACCCATCCACCCACACATTGACTCCCTCCATCTCTCCCTCTTAACCCCCTCCCTCCTCTCTTTCTCTTCCTCCAGAGGATTGCACAGAGGAGCACTCTAGGAGGGTGATGGAGCTTTGATTGTCGGTTATCAAAAGCTATCATTACGGCTCGCTTCTGCGGGATATGAAAATGATTTCCTAAGTGTAAAACCCATGTCATTACCTCAATGGCCTCAGTGCTATCACTGAGATGTAATAGAAAGAGGCAAACAAATGTGCTCGCCTCCCAGCCCGCCCAGCTCAAACAGAACGGAGTGAATAACACACAGCAACGGAGAGATAAGTGATGGCAATACCAGGCCTCGCTGCCGTGAATGGAACACTTTACATGAAAACAGCCCTCTGACCAGGATTTAATCTTCGCCGTTGTCATGTTGTTTTGGTACTGTCTACAACGAAGGCGCCTGCGTGTGACAAGCCCCGGCTGACATCCTCCAACGAGGAATCCGACAGTCTACATGCCATCCTGTGAAAGTCGAGGCATTTCTCTCTTTTTTTTTTTTCATCTCCAAACAACAAGGCTCCCCCCCTCCTCCTCCCCCCCCCCTCCTCCTCCTCAACCTGAGCGTCGTTTCATCCTGATCAGATAGCAACCAGGCTCAGGAGCCACATTGACTTGACGGTGGTTTCTAATCATTGGGAAAGTAGTCTTTTCATTCCCCCCTCTCCTGGTTCTGTTTGCTGAGCAGGGAGATGGAAGTCTATGCCAGCACCAGGCTTTTCTGCTCTTAATCGATGTGGATCTGATAAAGATCCCGGCTTTCTGAATGACTCGCGCGCCGCCAGGCCCGAGGAAGATCTGATAAGAGAATCGTCCTTCTGTACATATAGCCGGGAAGACGCTGAAGAGCTGGATCTGTGATGCTGTACAGGCCTGTGGACACTACTTTGCTCTCATAAACACAGCCAGAAAACACACACTGTCCCCCCCTCACACACCCACACACCACACCACACACTTGTCTTGCAGTAAAGTGGCTGTGCTCCGGACATGCCCAATTTGTTTCCTTTCATCCAGGACTAATGTCTCGCTCTACCCAGGGGCTAAGTGCACCATTTGAAACCCCCTCTAGGACAGACGGCTGCAACATGCGGTTATTTGTTGTTTTTGTTTCATGTTTGGGGGGAAATCGTGTTATCGCCTGAGCCGCGGCGGCGTGGACGCGCGGGCCCATTCAAATTAACACGAGGCAATAATGTGCTGATAATTTCCAAAAACATTATTTAAATGTCACACTGTAATGACAAAAAAAATCACTAATGGTTCTATGTAAATGTCAAATTCAAATGATTCAATTACATCGGCGAGTGCGGGGCAGGTGATAATTTGTCCACCGCTTGGAATACCAATCTGGCTCTCGCTGGAGCTCGTTCTGTGTGCCCTGGCATAAGATAGACCTCAGCAATTTCCTGCTCCAAGGGATGCTTTCATAGCCATTATTATAACTCTATTCCACTAGAAATATCTGCCATACTGGAGAGATATTAGAGTCATATTTTCAGTACTTTCACCCCAATGTCGCCCTCAGTGTGTGATAGCTTGTGCGAATTGTAAAAAAAAAAAAAAAGAAAAAAAAAAGGTATGGATTTCAAGAGATAGCCCTGTTATTCCTTGTTGTGATTTGTGCTTGTGCTTTTGATACTGAGCCTCTTACTGCTCAGTCAATAAAACTAAACTAGCAGTCACAGCAGACTGGGGTAATAGGCTCATCTCATCAGCTGTCATTCATGGGCCTATGGGCCTGTTGGAGAATGGCTGCATGGCCTCCATCTATGCATGGAAGGATTTAGAAAGGATATCAGCCGTTCAGCGCGACCCGTTCGCCTCAGATTAAGTGGGGGAGGAGGGCACGGGGTGTTTTTTTTTTCCTCTCTTTCTCTTTCCCCCGTTCTTCAAAGTCAACCATGACCGCGCTCTGAAATGGATGAGGCACCTTGTTGTTGTTCGTGAAAGCAGATGATGTCATTCTGAGTCACGGGGTACAAGTTGTGATTGGGTGTCCGCCACAGATCGTCACATTTTACTGCCTCCCTCAGACAGCTGGCATTTGCACTACAGGGAGCCAACGGGGCAACAAACAATTAGCCTTTTTTCCACAAAACTCCAGGGAGAGGCTATAGAATAGTCGTAAGAGCTGTTTACTAAATGGCCAATGTTTCTTTATGTACTTTCACTTTCACTGTTGGCATACAAGCAAAGATGTCTGTGAAATGTTCTTACCACAGGCCAAAAAGCCGAATTTATATTAATACATGAATAATGATGGAGTCCTCTTATTTCTCCTTCTTCTCTTCACAAGCCATCCCCACTCTTGTTGGCATCTCTCCATTGGCCAGAATCAGGCAGCAGTGGACATTATCTCTGATGTTCCACAAAGATGAGGAGTGTGACATCCTCCTTGAACGCTCCAGAAATGAGACTTCCTGCGAGCCGCTCGCGCACGTCTGCTTGAGATTCACACTTTGGTGCATTTGTCACTTTGAGAGCATCTGGTTTAATTTGATTTCTGTGCCTGGCCACCCTGCAATTCTCTGTGCTTTTAGTGTAACCGTTGCCTACTGAGTGCGGCCAACAGATAGTTCCGCAAATAAAGGGGTTTAAACTTCTATTTTCTGGATGGGTTTCCCAACATTGCAACCTATTTGAAGAGGCCTGTTTTTCTTCGCCAATTCTTCCCAGCACTGTGTTAGAATCCTTTTTTTAAAATGTCTGCTTAAATTTGTTTAAAATGGCAGATCACTTTGTGAATTATTACATTTGTCTCCATAACTTAGTTTGCTACTGGAGTGGAGTTGGCTTACCTATTGTCTGTTACGCCGAATATTTGACTCTGCAGCTAATCCCTTTGAAGGTTGATGTCTTACATACCAGTCTCCGCCAAAGACTAACATTTCTTTCAAATTTTAACAATCACTGGAGGTCAGAGACCCTTTATCAAGGATGACACACGTTCAAAGGAGTACTCCTACGCAGCGTTGCAGAAAGGTTTCGCAAAGAATATTAAGCACTTTCATGCACGCTATAATGCACAACACCACTCAGAGAGTCAGATATTTCTATATTTCCTTCGGCTATTGTTTAAATTGTTATAAAGGCTGATAGACATACAAGCTCTAGCAATGATTTAAGTCGTTTGTTGCACTCTGCAGACCTATAATTCTCCTTAAAGAAAAGCTAAGTGCAATTTCTTTCCTTTTGAAAAGATGTTTTTTTTTCCCCCATTTTCCAGGCAAACTTTTTTTCCACTGTAGCCCTTTGTGTTTGCTTCACGTACTGTATGCCGCACACTGATATCCCTTTCCCCATCTGCCTTCAACAGCTCTCCCTCTGCCTTCTTCAGGCCCTTCTAATACCATTTCATCTGCTCTGTGAAGGCGCAGGAGAGATCACATCCGTCGTTTCTCCTTGTGAGATCTGAGAGCGTTCCATCTTTCATTCAACCGGCAGACGCCTTTATTTTCCCTCGCTGTGTTTCTTCCCGCATTATCTTCTCCTCACTTGTTCCAGGCTTCTGTCGTGTCATATGTCGTGACCTAATTTCCCCGAATTCTTTGACAAAACTTGATCTCATTGTTCTCAGTTGATGAGTTATCTTTCTGTAGGTATAAGCTAAACAAAGTGAAGTTGCATGCCTTGTCATGAATACAAATAGGCGTCACGTTCCAATGTTGCCGGCTGTGTTGTTCATAGATTCTTGCTTGTTTGCCATGTCCTTTGTACAGCCTGTAGAAATGAACAGCATGCTGGAGCTCCAGTCCAGTCTCCCCCCATGCACCTCCAGAATGTTAAACATGGCTGCCGTGGCTGCCTCTGAATTGCTGGACTGTGTCTCCTGGGGAACGGGGAAATTGAGCCCTGGCTCTTCCTAATAGGTGGTAAAGTGTTAAGTTCCAGAGAAATGGACTGCGAATTTAACCTGGAATGGAAATTGATCCCATTACCTTGTGCTTGGGCTGCTTTTCCTCCCGTAGGTAGGAGAGGCGGCGGGAGAGAGAGAGAGAGAGAGAGAGGGAGAGAGAGAGAGAGAGAGAGAGAGAGAGAGAAAGAGAGGGAAAATAGACGAGGGAAAGCAGAGAGAGGAGATGAGGAGAAAGAGAGAGCAGGAAATAGAAATGGGGGAGCCACAGAAAAGCGAGTAAATAGAGACGGGGAATGGAGGGAGAGGAGATAGAAGAAAGGAGAGGGAGAGAGGAGAAAATGGAGAAAGCAGAAGAGAAAAGGCAAGGAGACACAGTGTATGTGATTAGAGGTGATAGGATGGCAGTGGGGGTTGTGTCCTGCCTGGATTGACAGGCTGGCTGACGCTGTATCAGTGTGGTGCTAATAGCTGACCGCCACTGGGCGAGATGGAAAAGAGAGAGGAAAAGGCAGAGGACAAGGTAGAAGGAGCAGAGGAACGGCACGCTCTGAAGGGATGATACACCTCCTGCTGAGGGCTTCCACCAACAGACCTGTGGTGTCTTGGTGTGTGCAGCCGCTGTGAGAACGAGTTAGCAACGGTGGTGGGATGTGGCAATGCTCGGTATCAGGCCGGGGCTTTGAAATTTTAAAATATTTTCTGGAAATATGAATTCCAAACAGAGGAAATGGTATTTCAATATGAAAAAAAAAAAGTATTGACTGGGTCTCAAGTGTTATGAAAAATCTGGTAGTAGATTTTCTCTGACCTAAAGGAACACCGCCTTCTCTGTGCCCTGGCATAGACCCCAGTAATTTCCTTGATTTTATTGAAACTATCTTGCACTACCTGCCATTTCATATGCCCTAATTGATTATCTTGATGTATGCTCACACTCCTCTCGCTCCAACCCCGACAGAGCCCATGCACGGCCCGCGGAGGCTGGAAGTGGTGGACATCCAGTCCAAACAGGTGACGGTGCGCTGGGAGCCTCTGGGTTACAACGTGACCCGCTGCCACAGCTACAACCTGACCGTCCAGTACCGCTCCAGGGTGGCCGGCAAGGACGAGACCCGGGAGGAGGTGTGCTACGACACCCAGAGCCGCGACCCTCAGCACACCATCCACAACCTGACGCCCTTCACCAACCTCAGTGTCAAGCTGGTGCTTCGCAATCCGGAGGGGGTGATGGAGAGCACGGAGCTGGAGGTTCAGACTGATGAGGATGGTAAGTGTGATGCAGGGTCAGGGGGAGGTGTACACAAGACACAAGATTTTACTGAACTGACCCTAGACTTTAGGCGGCTCGTTGGTCTAGGGGTATGATTCTCGCTTAGGGTGCGAGAGGTCCCGGGTTCAAATCCCGGACGAGCCCTGTTTTTGTGAATTTCCCCACTGTGGCACGAATAAAGGCTTATCTTATCTTACAATCACCCAGCCCAACATTCAAACTGAAACTAAACTCAAAGTACAGTATTTAAAATCTTCTGTGCAATTTGCTAATAGGAAACACTTATATATTAGCCCTCCTTATTTTAAGCAGTATAAAATAAATTAGTCAATGATTTTTAACTCAAGTTTCAAGTTTATTTATTGTCATTCCATCTCTATCTGTAAACACATATACAGTGGAACGAAATAGCGCTTCTCTAAAACCAGAGCAAGTGCAGTAGAATTAAAATGAATTAAAATAAGCTAAAATAATGAGATAATGATAACAAATGTCATCATAAGCAGATAAGCAGAACCATATCTATAACCAACTCAGCTTGTGGCGCATCCATTACTGGTCAGTTAATGTTTAATCATGTACTATTACATAGTTGGAATCATAGAAAATATCTGCATTTATAAACAGTTTTAAAACCCATGAAGGATTTCTCTCTATGTAAAACCATAATAAAAACATAGCCAGGGTTGAATCTAGGGCAACTGGACCTGGTTGTAGATATTTAAAAATGTTTCTCCTCTCATACAAGGGGCTTTTTCAGTTCTGCAACTAGGGGCTTCTAAAACTGAATAAGTTCCTTGGATGAAAGGCAAAATGTTTTCATGCATCTGCAACCAAGTCCAGTTGCCCTGAATTCAACCCTCCTTAGATAAGCATCAACTAATGATTAATAAAAGCACTTTAAAACTGTTCCTACAACTTTATTATAATATGTTATAAACCATTTATTAAGTGTTTATTTCTGTGTATGAATGCTAAACAGAGGGAGTTCAAATTAAGTGTAACCTAAAATTCAACTGAGCGCTATCAAGCTCATGGAAATATGAATTAATGATCTGTAATGATATAGTGCTGGTAATTGTAAGCCGTCAAAATCAAATGAGCAACTAACAGAAAGCTATAAAAAAAAACTCACTAATGGTTGCAAATTGTTTCCAGAAGTGCCTTTTTTTTGTTCCATTTCACCTGGCAATTTCTGCTCTCCAACACCAGCCCTGCTTTGTTATTAACACTGTGACATTTAGAGCTTTAGGACGGCTCGATAATTCTCCTCATCTGATCGTAAACAGCTCGCACTAAGGATGAATTTGGGATTTTTTTTCACAACATTTCTCAGGAGCGCTCAGGAGTCACACGGCAAGCGTCTGTGTCATGTGCTTGTTTCACCTCCTTCAGAGATGAAAGATCTTCTGTGTTGCCTCACCAGACACAGGAAATGAACTCTATAGAAGTCTCATGGAACCCCCGGCCGGCAGATAACAAACAGGCTCAGCTGACGAAAAGAGAGTCTTGTCATGTCTGGCTCTGATATCTGTGGTTGGAAACTTGAAAGTGGCAACTGTTTCTCACTCTCTGACTGCAGCGTGTCTGTGGATCTGTGTGTTTAGACTCTCATGGGAACGAGTGTACAGACAGGGTGTAGCTGTAGTTGCATTCTTGAAGATAAATCTAGGAAGAAGAAGAAGAAGAAAAAAAAGAAGACATCTCCACATCATTCTGTTTCGCTTACAGAATGAAAGCAATTCACACAAGGGGTTAAAGGACCAGATCTCTTTGGCACTATCTCGCTACAAGTAAACATTGCGGAAAGATTAAGATTCCCTCTTTTCCCATGGGGTTACTAGTTCATCTTTGTTTGGAACACAGTTTTATCTGGGAGAAAAGTGTTTCGGTTTTGCTGTAAAACACGTAGCGGGGAGTGTGTTTTGAGTGACAATGGCTTCAAATAACATCACAAATTCCTATAAAGATGTGTTTGCCTTTGGCTCACGGCCATTTGTGTAGTGTGGGTCCTTGAAAAGCTCTTGTATTGATTGTTTTATGCGCATCGTAAATCATGATAGAAAGGAGGAACTGCTTTCATTCAACTTTTATCGACAGCATTTTAACTTGACAAACGTGCCCATTATATTAGTGGCATGACTTTCTGGAGTTGGGCACTGGCTTGATTAGAAGGGGCATCAAGTCGGCCTACATGCACACACACACGCACACACACACATGTCAGATTTATCATTTCTCGTATTTACTTTAATGACTAACGTTGCAGTAACAGATTTTTTTTTTTGCATTCCTGTGTTTAAATTTTTAACATTTTTAGCATGACTTTCTGGAGTTGGGCACTGGCTTGTTTAGAAGTGGCATCAAGTCGGCCTACATGCACACACACATGCACACACACACACATGTCAGATTTATCATTTCTCGTATTTACTTTAATGACTAATGTTGCAGTAACAGATTTTTTTGCATTCCTGTGTTTAAATTTTTAACATGCACAATACACATATAATATAGAGCCTTTAAGACCTCATAAAGAAACTGTGCCCCTAAAAGTGAGATACATGCAAAAGAAAACAATGCACATTCACTCTCAAACTAAAATCCCCTGCATTATCTGTATCCATGAAAATCCTCCTGTGCATGCGTTTTACAGCTATTTCCACCTTGAAAATTACAAGTCTGCCACCAGTTATGAGAAAAGCGTCTGTGATCGTTTCCCACAGTGCCGGGGGCTGTTCCTCTGGAGTCCATTCAGGGCAGCGCCTACGAGGAGAAGATCATCCTGAAGTGGAGAGAGCCGGCTCAGACCTACGGGATCATCGTCCAGTACGAGGTACAAACAAACGCCAGGGTTACCGAAATGTTGAGAAATATCCATCAGCCTTTTGAGTAGTAAACAGACACACTTCCAGTGTTAAACTGTTTTGTCTCCAACACCTTCTTTCTCCACGAGCGTGATGTGCTGTAGTGTACAGCTCTGCCAGAGAAATGTTCACATTGATTTTTTTTAACCATCATGTGAATCACTTTGTTTTGTTGAGCTTAGGTTTGGGAATTAGGTGCATCTGCTAGTTTGTTGACAGTCCACACAACAGTAAATCAGGAAAAGCACAAAACTGGTTTAATAAGGTTGAACTAAGTTCTTTCAGATCAACCTGGATCTGCATGGTTTTCAGGTGTAGGTTGAACTCAGCTTTAACAAGTGCAAGTCCTTCCTGTGCAGCCTTTCAAAATTAAACCATCTTGCAAATTATACAAAAGATAAAAAGATAATTTATTAACCAGACTTGAACCCAGTGTGACACAATGATGAGCTTATGGCAAAATTCAACAGGGTGGGTTTAATTAGTTATTATGCCAACTTAGCTCTTGCAGTTGTGCAACAGCTGAAGTTTGTTGGTTCACTCAAGTCAAGGTTTTTACAACAAACTCAGCTTTTTTTTAGCCTCCTTTATAAAGCACCACCCAAGTGCATTTCACCGTTCTCTGTCATGTTACTTGGACAGAATCAACTGCAAACCTTCTTCTGTCCTTCAACGCGTGTGCGACCTCTAAAGAAAACACAATCTCTGAAACACACCTCGAACACATATCACGATTCGGGCGCCGAGCAAATGTTGACCTAAGGCTCCACGCGGCCCCTGCCAGCCTTGTCCGGGAGCCGCACGGAGTCTTGAATAATAGAAACAGTCTCCACACACACACACACACACTCACACACACAGAGGATATATGTACACATTGATCTTAACCAGCTTAAGGTGGAAGTAATCCTGCAGCCTTTCCCGCAGATTGATTCTCCTGTGTTGATTCTCCCTCTTGTCGCCGTTTGCTCACGCTTGATATTTTGACTAGGTTAGCAATCATTGACAGGGCTGTTTCTCATACGAGGAGAGCAGATTGAATAGTAAAAGCGATGCAATCAGGGTCGTTGTATAGGTCGCTCCATCCGCCGCCTGATGCCATCGGGTGACTGAGGCGAATGAAATATGAAATAGATATTCTCGCGGCGGTGGACAGAGACATTTCAATCAAAGCGGGAAAGTCCTGAAGAATCCTGACAAGGCCCTGTTTATTCAAATGTGTGTTAGTGCAGCGTCGTGTATCGTGCACTTAGAGGTGCTGGCAGGAGAACAATGTCCATAAAGACGGGGGGAGCTTTAGCGCACACTTAATCACTTTTAGAGCAACATGTTTCAGTTGTATTTTTCTTTTTAAAATTTCATGCTACAAGCAAAAGCATTCAGGGCAAATGGCGTGGTTTGTATTGCAGCCTTTTCACTCATATTTATGTTGATGCAAATGTGCTTCACTTATAAAATACCCACTCGGGGCTATTATACTCGTGTGCTGTAGCAATTACTTCTCTCTGTCTCCGTTTGGAAAGCCTGAGCACTACAGTAATGTGGTTTTAATATACAGTAAAGAATCATAGTACTGCCAACATCATCTAGAATCACAGGTCTCATTCTAGACGAAGACAGAGGATTAATATTCATCTTAAACAGGGTGATGGATGAGGAGACTCCAGCCAGCCGGCAGCTTGCTCCAGGTGTGTTCCCCCTCACACGGCTGCAGTCGGGTTTAAGAAAGTAACCCACAATGTATTCCGCCGCTATTCCCCAGAAGTTGCTTCTTACAAGTCAGGACCTCGCTTTGATTTGACATTATCAAAGGACTCAAAGTGAAATACGGCTGACAAGACCTGATATCAAAGAGATTTCAGCTCCGTTCCTTTTTGACCGAGCTGTGTGAATGCCATTTTATTGGCAACTTTTCAGACAGGCATGAGCCATCCTCTCTTTAAAAGGGTACACAGCAGATTTTCCAATCAGTCCTCGTTCAACAGCCGTTTTTTTTTTTTTTTCAGAAACGTGAATTAATTGCGAAGCAGCGTTTTTGTTTATCGTAGTAATGCTGCGGTAAAAGCAATGCATCCCATTACCTTTTAGGGAAATAGCCACTATTATAAAACATAAATAGCTTATTCTGAAACCCAAAAGCACTATTAAATAATGCCCTTAAAAGCCACTATTCTTATAAAGCATGCAGCCTTTTCAAATTATGTAAATTCATATTATTAATATTTACTGTAGGTCGGCCTAAGAAGGTTAACAATCGTCTTCAATTGACAATGTTAAGCAGAGTTTAGGTGGGTTTTCTCTTCCGCTCCTTCATTATGTTTAATAACAGGCGGAGCATACAGCATGTTTCATTCAACAGTTATTTGTCTTTCTTCATTATTTTACGAATGAAGGTGCTGGAGATTATACAGGAATTAATATTTTATGAGTGCTTCATAAATTTGACATTTACCTCCCTCAGATACAAAAAAAATTTTAACCAATGTGATTTTAAAAAGCATTAGATCAGGCTATAGTTACAAGCAAGCCCAAATACGTTTGCTCAGATATTCTCTATTATTTTTCCCGTCAGCTCCATTGTAATTGTGAAAACCTGTCCATGTGCCCAGTGTTGACAAGTCGTTTCAAATTCCTCTCCCTGAAATGTTATGATATAGGATTTGGCATCACGGCCTCATTTCTCAGACAAAGACTAAATGAGAAGGCCTCGAAGCATTTCAAAACTTGATGGACACAAATTATGCAGCACTCCTAACTCCCTTTGTGTTCCTTAATTGGAATTATAATGGAGGTTTTCCTTTACGAGCAGAGGCATTTTCTTAAAGTGGGACTTTACAGTTATTCAAAATGGATATTAGCAAAAACACTCACCTTAATGCTTCCCTCCGGAGCTCCCTGTGTTTATTAATGGAGAAGGAATACATTAAGTGTATTTCTTCTCTCCTTGAAACCACAAGCCTGCATCAGCTTTGCTTGAAAAGTATTATGCACCCCGGCTTTTACAGTAGAATCTGACTCCTGTTATAAGACAGCTCCTCTCATAGGCCTTTTGCACCTCACTAATTTTGGAGATGCCGGCATAAAGCCTCGTTGACATTAAGTCAGAAGCTCATGCATCAAGTAAGAGCTTCTTTTCTCAACATAAGAATTCAAATATCGCTCCCGGCGTTTGGTTTTTTACTGAGAAGTGCAGAGAAAACATTTTAAAGCCTGTGTGCTGTTGTTGGACTGCGTTATGCAAAGTGTTGTTTTGTCACATTATGTAATATTATATGGTGAAATGAACCTATTGTAGTACAAAATTATATTGCCCAAGTTAATATTTTCCAAGCAAAATGGAAAATGTTAGTAGCTCTGTGTGTATTTACTTAGACCTGCTTGGGTTAAATGCTAATGTCTGTATGATAATATGCTCATAATCACAATGCTGTTGTTAAGCAAGTATAATGTTTCCATGTTGCCCATCTTAGTTGAACATGTCAGCATGCTGCCATTTGCTAATTTGCACTATACATAAAGTACAGGTGAGGCTGATGGGGATGTCATTAGTTATGCGGGTATTTGAAATATTGGACAAAGTTTGACTGATGATGGTGCCAGATAGAGAGTCATGGGGTCGATAAAGTTATTACAATTCGCCCTGTAGGGAACATAAATTCATGTAGCAGATTTCAGAGCAATCCATCCACAATTTGTCCAGAAATTTTACCTCTAGTGTTTTGCTTTACACAATGTTGTCCCATGTAATGCATCACTAGGAGACAGTTCATTACATTAAACATTATTTTACATGTCATCTTGCATGTAGTTTCCATTAGGTACTATATTGTGAGCCATATTGTCCAGCACTAATTGCTCCAGACCTATTGTAGTGGACTCCATTCAGTAGTACAAGTATACCTAATTAAGCTGGTTATTCAGAAGCATGCACACAAAGAGGTATAACATAAGACTTTTTTGAAATTGCTTTGTGGCTTTTGGTATTACTGAGCAGAGCAGAGGGGAAGGAGATAGAAATAATGGGATAACTCTCACCACCATGAGTGGGATAGAAAACCTCAGCGCAGTGAGTACAGTAAATGCTTTAGCTCGCCGAGCCACTTGGACGCCTTCGACATAAAACGCTTTCACTGAATGAATACAAATCCTGCTCAGCTGTGGAGCGAGTGCGAAGTACCAGAGGCCACTATCAGAATATTCATTTTCTTCCTTCCTAGATCTCCTACAAGGCGGTGAGCTCCTTTGACCCTGAGCTGGACCTCTCCAACCAGAGTGGGAAGGTAGTGAAGCTGGGCAACGAGACCACCCACATGTTCACAGGCCTCTACCCAGGCTCTACGTACTCCTTCACCCTGCGCGCCAGCACAGCCAAGGGCTACGGCCCCCCTATCATCACCCAGTTCACTACCAAGATTTCAGGTCAGAGGGGTCAACAACACGGCCAGTTAGTGTGCGGATGATGTCGAATCAGCGGTCTACCGCTTACTGCCGCTGGAGGTCTTTATGTCCAAATGTGTGAATGGAAAATCGAACTCAGCCAAAGTTGGATAGCACTGGATCTACTTTACTGATATCATTCTTTTGTCTCAAAGGATGCATGCTGTCCATCTGCTCCCTACACATGAAATGAAACAATGAAAATCTACTATATATATTTGAGCTCATATTCCTTATATCCTTTATCACTGCACCAGCTGGATGTTTTGGTGAATTAATTTCATCGTTATTTGGTCTGACTGCTTGATGAGATTTAGCAGAAAATGCCTGACTTGCCAATGAAAAAAAAAGTGCTTTTATTTTCCATAAACCATGGCTGGTTTAATAAAAACAGGGATTGATATAGATGATGACCAAGAGGCGAGCTGGCAATTTTTCTTACTTTACAGCCTCTTATTCTGATACATGTTCACTGCTTTGACTTTATTTCAGCCAGATTTCACTTTGGTGACAGCGGCAAATGTTTCACTCCTCTCTTATTGCTCCACTTAATGATTAAATTATGTTGCTATAAAAGCAAAAGGCAGGAAGTGTAAAAGTGAGAAAACTGGCTTTGCTTTTTTTTTTTTTTTTTTCCATTTACTCCTGAGCTCAATGTGTGGCTCAATGTACAAGACAACTTGACCAAATCTGACCCGCTGTGAACTTTGCTTTGCAGTGTAGTGAAACCTCCTCTCTGTTTGGTTTCCTCCTCAGCTCCGTCCATGCCGGCGTACGACCAGGAGACCTCTCTGAACCAGACGGACAGCACGGTCACTGTGCTGCTTAAACCCGCCCAGAGCAGAGGTGCACCTGTGAGGTAGGCATCCACACACAGTACAGCACGGAGTGAGAACAACAAAGCAGCATATTAAAGCACCAGGAATGACCATCAGCTACAAAACAAATTATCAAAGAGCTTGTGTTTTTCAGTGCCCCCACCGCGAAGTAATGTTGCCGGGGAATTCAGCACCTTCCTGTACATGTCTCATTTTCAGCTTTATTTATTTGTAGATTTTGATCCTGTGAAAAAGAAGCACAGCCTTTGAAGATGAGAACACAAAACCCGGTGCAGCCAAGGCTAGCTTCAGGATCCCTTTCCCTTTACATGTCTTTTATGTAGCGGGGCTGCCCACCACAAGCCACCGTGGGCTTCTGGGGAACGGAGGAATTCTGCCTGCTTGATGCTGCTTTTATTAGTCATTTATGAGGAAAGCGGTATAGCTGTTCTGTTTCAACGCAGAGTTGTCGGGCAAACGTTGTCATTTTGGTTCACCCAAGGCCACCGCGGGCTCCTGGCGGCTTGTTTGATCATCGTCTCGTTAGTATTAGTCGTCGAGCTTTACCGCTGTTCAGTTAATGCAGCTTTAACAGGTTTTAAGTCAGCAGCCTTCACTGAAACAGCTCTTTTCTCCCTGGAGTAAGTTATTTCATTGCATCTACTCTTATTGCACTTCAAGTGTGTGTTTGTAGGAAGTGCATGTGTGTGCAAGTTGTTAATTTCAAACATACTGTTTTTGGCTAATGATGTGTGTGTGTGTGTGTGTGATGAGTACACAGCAACTCTCTGCACATTAAAAGAGGATTTTTGAAATACAACAACATTTTTGGAAATATGCTCATTCGCCTCCTTGATGAGAGCGAAATGATAAGATTGATAGCACGATATAAAGCCACAGCTACTTCAGTTTAGTCCTGGCAGCAGGGGAAATCAGTTCTCCCGAATCTGCCCAAAGGTGAAAAAAGATCTACCTGCCAGAGTAAATGAGATATAACATGTTAATTAGTGAGTTTTAGTGGTGCTGGTAGACTGAGTCATAGTTAATAGACAGATATGAGTGCCGTATCCATCTGCTTTGCAAAAGGGCAACGAGCGAACTATTCCTTTAAATTGTTGCCTTTGGGGCTCCATCGTAGCTCAGCTGGGAACAGTGGGAAGCCAGTGAGGGATCATGTGCATAAGAGCAGCTCCTGTTGGTTGTCTGATGGCATCCGGCAGCAAATGTATGAGTTTTTGTCTGCTGCTTGGTTGGAGGTTTGTAGAACCTGACCAATAGCCTTTCCACATCCTTCACAGACCAACATTATAATATTAAAGAAAAGTCTATTTTATGAGTTGTGTTCACATCAGTTCACGTCCTCGACCTGCGGCAGTTTGTGCTCTCAGCCGCCAGGACCCTGAGAGAGGGGCTAACTTGTTCATACGAGGAGCGATAAACACACGCTGCACCGCTGTAAAACTCAATTTTACACTATCAACTCATCTGAGCCCTTTAAAGATTACAGCCCTGAGATCTTTAGTCAGGCTTGTCAGCTCACGTTTACCTTATGTGCAGCTGCCCAGATTAATGCCCCGGCGCCAAACGGAGAGGCCTGAGCGGGAAAGACAGAGCGATCGGTTTTTAATCTTCTCGCAGGTACAATTCAGAAGGCCTTACTCAGGCTGCCATTCTTTCAGCGGGCTAATTACAAACCCCTAATTATAATTAACAGAGTGTCGTGAATCGGAGCTATCATTAATTAGCATGCTGGGCTCCTTTGCTCCTTTGTTCACCGTTGGAAGGCATGCTCACCTCGTGACCACGTGAAAGAGATTTGTCTTTGGAGATGTAAACTTCAGCGACCCTCTTCATTCTGTTTGTCTGAGCCGAAACAAAACTGTGCACTAATGCTTTACAGGCTAAATATAGCGACATTAAAATCACTGACAGATAAAGTAAATGCTGATCATCTGGTTACAATGCAATGGTCTGCTGAGAGACTTTGGATCCTGACATAAACATGGATGTTACTTTGACACAATCCACCAACACTGCTGCAGACCATGTGCACCCCCCTCGGTGCTCCCGCCTGCAGGAGGCTCAATGTGGCCTGGCCCCCAAACTCCCCAGATCTCAATCCGATCGAGCATCCAAAGAATGCATCACAACAATCTGATCCATGGAGGCCCCACTTCGCCACCCACAGGATCCACCAACGAGATCCTGGTACCAGACACTCAAGGACAGAGTGTCCACGCCACAATGGGTCACACCTGCCTCGACAACACGAGGAGAACCCACATCGTATCAGTCAGGCAGTCTCACTGTTGTGGTTGATCTGTGTATGTTTAATGAGACTCTCGAGATAATCCATTAAAAAAATTCATCACCATTCATCAGCGGAGTTCAGTACATGGCACAACTACACCTCAAAACTAATTGAGGCATCCTTTGATCACAGCAGAGCCTCTCCACTTCTAAACTTTGGGGGCTTTCAGGTACACATTTCTTTCCCCACCTCCTCACTTCTCTCAAATCTCGCAGGACATAAAGGCCAGTGCGCTGCCTTCATGTGCGCGCCCGACGCCTCGAAAAATATGAATTGCAAAAGAAAGGTGGCGGAGGGCAGCAAACAGGCGAGATTATGATGCAGGTCTAAGACAAGATACTGGCAGGCTTTTGAAGGTGTTTTCCACCTCCACCTCAAGTGGAATGCCTTTGAAAATCTAAGGTGACTATAAAGTAGCTTCCATTCAGAGGAGCTGAGTTAGGCCGTCTGCTGGGATCTGCTGTCTGGCCAATAATGATAAATTTAGTCATCTGAATTTTCCCCAGCTCAAAAAATAACAACATCTCTAATCTCTTTTGGGTTGGAGGGTTGAGACGCATGACTAAGTGACATTCTCGGTTGAGGCACATATAAAGAGAGATATTTTTTTTTAAATGTTCCATGACCTGGAGTGTTGGAAAGAGTCCCCGAAGTGAGAAACTTGGAAGCATAGCTGATCCAGTGAGTCTATTGAAGAGTTAGCATTTTGTCAACTAAGGACTTAGATTTCACACCATAGTTAGATTTAATTTCGTGCAACCGCTCATGTTGCAAGAGTAGCCATCACTTTTCCAGAGTGGTGGGTCGTTCATTTTGAAATTGAACACTTTATGAAATCAGTTTTAAAGTCCCTATGAAATGGGGATTTGACAAGGGAGAACACTGATCCGCAGCACTACAGAGCAGAGCAGCACGAGGCTTGATTTGATAACGCAATCTTGCACGATGATTGGGTTTGGGAGGTAATAAAGCTCCAGACATTTGAGTTTCAAACAGCAGATGTTTTGCTGTAATACAGGAAGGGGAGTGCGCGCTGGAAGATCAGACAGATATCGCCGGGTTCATGAAAAAATCAAGACGTAACAGACGACAAATGTCCGTTTCACTTCGGCATCCTGCAGTCATGCTGGAGTCAAATCATATTTCACATGGATCCGGGCAGACGCTGTCACTGCCGAGGGAGGCAGTCAATTTTTTCATATTTGTGTAATTGCTAATCGGTATAACATTTCCAACTTGGATTTGGCTTCTAATCTCTGGGGACGGCACACGTAGCCGGGAACAGTTTTTACCAGAGGGGACACTGTTCCTTTAAGAGGATTAGTGAACTGTCTATCAGTCATGTCGTGTTTAACTAATGTTTGCAATGGCCCCTCGTCTTGGCCAGAATACGCCTCCTCACTCCGTAGCATCAAAATAAATGTTTACATGCTTCTGCAGAAATAAAGGATTCGAAACGCTTTCCTTATCATTCATACCACTAAATCAGCCATTTTCTCTTTTCCTGCCATAACCTTTGCCTTGAGCGAGCTCATGCGCACATACACAAACAGAAGCTGCAGTGAAATACAGCAGTTCCTGGCATTGTAGGTAGGATACTGAGGAAAGTGAGTTCCTGTGTAGTTCCTACCCTGTAGCATCAGATTATCTGTGCTCAACCATGGCCTGAAATCAGTTAAGTGATTTTCTACAGTCCTAAAATAAGCACTAACTTTCTTTGATCACGGCATAGCAAACGCTAATAGCTGTGCCTAAACGTGACACAACTCAGTGCTTTTTACGATTTAATGGCAAATATAATCTATGGCACCTTCTAATTTGTTTGCTTTATAGCTTTATGGACACCGGGGAAATATAAAGAGTAAGAAGACACGGAAGGAAGGATGCTGGGTCAGGGGAAGTGTGTTACTTACAACCACTCTTAAATCAGACATATAGGCATATAGAGCCCAACGATTGGCATTAGAGGGAGAGAGAGAGAGTGATTGAAATGCTCCCCGTACACCTTCCCTCATCTGCTCAAACGGCCTGGAGTTCTCCCCCTATCAGCCCACATGAAAAATAAATCTGAGTTTCAGGTCACAATCCAGTCGATTCCGAGTCAATCCGCCATAATTGGTTGGCGTCACACGGCGGCAGAGCTGAAATCTATCGGGCAGCGAGGCTGGAGGAGGCCTAATTGGTGTCAGCTCAGGTTGCACCGCTGCTGCAGGAATACAGGTCTGCTCCTCCGGCCCCTCTGGCAGAACACTTTTAACAGCTTATGCCGTTCTTCTTGTCTCCTTTCATTCTTCTTTCTCTTCTTGTCTTTGCATCTTCGGCTCAGGGAGAAGTTGAGGATTTCAGCAGTTTTGGAATTAGAGACAATTATGCGGCGGCGTGTGGTTTGAGCTGTGGGTTTTCTCTCCGGAGGTTTAGTTTTAATCTGTGATCTGGATGTTTGTGACAGCTTAGTTGGATGTTACCAGGACTAGTAACCTGTAACCTGTAATGTCATAGATTAACTCAAGAGCTTTGCTAATGGAACCGGTTTTACTGGACACATTTATTGAAGCATGCAGAAAATCACAGTGGTACAAAGAACAAAGTACATGTACTCAAATATTGTTCTTACTCTGATTCCAAAGATGTCGCTGTGTAAAACATATAAAACAAAATGTGATGAATTTCTAATCCTTTTTGACATATATTCAATTAAAAGCAGTTCAAATAGAATATATTTAATGTGTTACTTCATCAACTTCATTAATTTATGTAAATATCTGCTTATTCTGAATTTAATGTCAGCAACATTTTTCAATCAAGTCAGGACAGGAGCAACAAAAGTCAGTTGTGGACTGATCCAAAAACACCTGTTTGGATCATTCCACAGGTAAATAGGTTCATTGGTAACAGGTGATAGTAACATGATTGGGTATGAAAGGTTCATCCTGCAAAGACTCATTCTGTAGTATGAGTACTTGTATTTTTGATTCTCCAAGTACATTTAGCTGCTAATGCATTTTTACTTAAGTAACACGAATGTAGAACTTTTCTAGTGGAGAATTTTTACACTGTGATACTCGTGCTTCAGAAAATGATCTATCTCTTATCTTCCATCATCGGATAATCATCATCAATATGAATGCAAGTAACTCGCAATTCTCTGGTTGGCATCAGATCAAAAGAAACATCAGCTATAAAAGATCGTATTGTTCTTGCTATCAAGCCGTTGTTGTTCATCTCTTGTTTGTTGTTTTTGCCTTTGCTCATTCATGTCATACTAAATCAAGAATATGACTAAATGACTCTGGTCTGTCAAAATGACTCATAATGTAAATTGTGAACTCAGCATGAGGTGACAAGGTGTCAGCTGCTCAAAGGCACATTAACATGACAGCAGTAATTACAGGGGGAAAAAAATGGAATCGTTGCATTTTAAAATTGCCAACATTAAACTCGTCTTGAGTCAGTTTTACATTTCATAGGCAGTTGAGGTGAAAATAGTATATGTGTCTAACACCAAGGAAGGGTGCTCCTTTAAATATTTTATAGGCACACAGCAAGTTACCGCTGAAAAATGCTTTCAGTGAAACCAGTAAAGTGGGTATTATTGTCGCTATCACTTACAAAGATGAACAAAACATTTTTATTAAATTGCAAATTTACTGTGAGCTAGTTTCACTTTTCCTTTGCTGCGGTGAATATTCCGTGGAAGAGAGGCAGCGATTCAGATTTCCACATTACAAGAGTTCTTACCCTTGGAGCCTCATAGCCTTTGGCACTTGGTATTTTGCCTGAGGAAAGGAAGTCCTATTCATACTGTGTCTATCATTAAGTCATGGCACAGCCACATCATCATATCATAAGAAGCCACCCGCGGGGGAGCCAGCTTTTGTTTTTATTTCACTATCTGCAGATTGATTTGGAATATAAAGTACCGATATTTGCAAGCACTGAGTACATGTACAATGCAAAAACAAAGTTATTGTGGCCATAATTTGTGGAAATAAAAACATAGACAGCACAAGTTTTTCTTTGGATATATCCTAAAACACTGCTACTGTGCATCCGCTAACCCGATTGGTGCCATAATATGACTGACAGCTAATATTTTAAATACCCATCCCATCATAGCTCACATCGGATCTACAGTGTTTTGACTGAGGCCTCTCATCACTTATTTCTCTGCCGCTCTGCAGCTACTTAAGGGGCTCCCACGCACCATCTCCTCCTGCCCTTTGACCTCTGCTCTCAATAGGGGACAGTAATTAAAGGCTGATTTCTCCTGCAGACTCTCGGCGGGATTAGATATTTCATCACCTCCCAACCCGGAGCTAAGTGGGAGAGCTCTGAGGAATTGGGACACACCCACCAAGAGCAAAGGGGGATTTTCTAATGACACTGCAAGCACCTTATGATAAACTGTAGGGTTAAAGAGCACATGCTGTACACACAAGAGGACACTTAATCATCCAGTACCAACCGCGGGGAACAATTGATCATCTCCTGAGCTGTTTGTACTGTGACTATGCAGCTTAAGAGTTCAGCCACCACAGCGCAGATTGCTTTTTACTTTTGTTCTAGTAATGTGGGAAGACGTCCAGGGTCATCAAAGCTCTGCATCCTGCCACGTCTCAGCCATTGTCATTTTTACATTGCATGGTACAATTAAATTCACAATGACTGGAATGGTTGTTTTGCAAAATAGGCTTTTCATTTGACTCATGAAGAGAGTAATGTGCATGGTTTATTTATTGTCTTTTTATGTGTTCATATTCAATTCTGATCAATCTAATGTACAATCAGCAATCAGCTTCTTTGTACAAGGGAAATTGATGCCTAAACATCATCGATAACTTGTAAAGGTGAGGCCACAAGATGACATTTAAAGATACGCTGTGGAATTTTCCTCTAAGCAAAACGTCTGTTTACATTCACACCTGGCATTAACATCAGTATCTGCACACAGAATGGATTGAAATTTGGAATGCGAGACCACATCTGGAGCGGATCTGGCTTGGTTTGTGATCTGTTCTCAGCCAGGTGTTAATCTGTGCAGCATGACAGCATTCTTAAAAAAAGAGCCGCCTCGCAAGTTCAAAGGTCGTCTAACTCCGCCTCTTCCTGCTGGCTTAAGCGAAAAGTACTTCTGGCAGCAACTCACAAAAAGTGATTTGAATGACTAATGACTAATAGCTAATTTGCATATTGAGATCTGATCACAATGTGGGCAGAATTAGGACGATTGAAACCAGGTGCATGGGTTGGTTGGCATTATATCCAGATCACGATACCGATGTTAACACCATGTAACTATTACATCATTGTTTCAGAACCCATACCTCGGTAGGTATTTACTGAGAATTTTCAAGCTGTTTTGTCATCTGTTGCTGTTCTTTTGTCACCATTGTAATTGTTAGTATGGTAGTGATGGCTTTTGTTGTTGTTGTTGTTGTTGATTGTTGTTGTTATGTTCTCTCTTGTCTCTTGTCTTCTGTCCTCACATCCCCCTCTTGTCCTCACATCCCCCTCTCTTTATTCTTTATCTCTGTCCTTTTCCCTCCTGTTCTGGTCCAGTCATCACACAAACCAAAAATAAAAATATAAATCATACTATGGGAGAAGTATCTCAGACTTCCCTGTAGCAGATCAAAACTGTGTGGCACGACTGGGCATCTAGAACATCGCACTATTTGCTCAAGTTGCTGTAACAGAACAGGTTTAAAAAAAAAAAAGAAGAAAAAAAAAACAGATGTTAACACCAGGTGTAAATGGAGCTATAGGGTTTTTTGTATCCTTGAGGTCCAACAAACATATTCAATGCAAAGCGGATTTTTCAAACACTGTAAATTGCGCCATGTTTACTTCCTTGTTTGGCAGCTTACAGCACTAAATTGCTGTCACCATCCGTCGGTTGGTGGAATAATATTGTTTATGGCCTGCGTGATCAGGCTCTCATGTGCATCCTCACGCATGTGCATGACACAAACAAAATAGAGACCCACTTTTCAAAAATTGCTCCACGGCACCACTGAAAGTACAGAACGCCACAAAGTAGCTTTAAAAAGAAAAATTGGTTCAACAATGTATAAATCGTGTACTTATTTTGTATTTGTGAACATATTCAATTGTGGTGTAAAGAAGGTGCTCAAAGCAGAAATCACCCTTCCAGAACTGGAGAGCGTGTCACATCACGGCATTCATCCATTCATGCAGTTTTTTTTCATACATTCATTCATCGAGCAGTCGTCTGTAAAAATAGCTTGTTGTTTGCATGACTCTTTTGGAAATGGAACGCTAGTCCCCAATCATGGCTGGTTATTCTCCGTGGCAGCTGTAAACAGACTCTTTGTCACTCAGCGACTCAATAGATTTAACAGGTGGATGCGAGATGCATACTAACGTGAGCGTCTATAAGACAGTCAGTCTCCCCCTCGAGCTAAGTGGCCGGCTCGGAGACAATGTCATCTCTGTCAGAGGCACAGAGGGCTGCAGTTTTGATCCGGCTAAACACAAGGCGCGGATGAGGAGAGGAAATGGAGAGAGCCGTTAACCTTTTCAGTTGTTGAATAATGAAAATGCAAATAACGTCAGGCCCTGTCCTGTGTCACCGCTCATTCATCTTGCATTGTGTTTTTGAGTCTCGCTCAGATAAACAAGTGAATTTGTTATGGAGTTGCTATTTGATTATTTAAGAAAAGCAAATTGTCAAGACCGCAGTTGGTATTTTCTGCCACTTTACTCTTCAATGCATTTACATATAGCACAGCAGTTTCTCGCCAGTCCTTCTGTCAGCAGTCTTTGATATCATTGCTAAAAGTTTCACGCTCCTACTGTTCCTAAAAAACGCTTGACCCCATGGATAACCCTGCTTACACTAATCAATTCCAGCTTTAAGCTCGCAGCTTCTTTTCTGAAATCATACAAAAAAGGGGTCTTAAATGTTGTGCTTCTTTTAGATCTTTCCTGGACAGTGAAAGTTCATCTCGCTTTCTCTTGACTTTATGCACCAAAGATGTCGAAATTGAAAATCTGCCAGAGAACAAAATGTTTCATTCACATTCTGACCCCATTTATACTCGGTGTTGAAATGCGATCTGTGTCCAAACACGTTCTCTCTGGATAAGGACAAAAATGCATTTTAACCTCAAGGTGTGAGTGCGTCATGATCTGAATGTCATCGCATCTGATTGACCATGAATCTGCAGGTAGTCCGGCTCACGTTGTGTTCAGGTCTTAGGTGGGTTTGCTGCCACCTCAAATTGCTCTTGGGGACAGAATTAAAAATACCAGGTGTAAATGCAAAGACAAGATCAGATTGTTTATTATTCGGATAATGTATCCGGATACAGATTTTAATCCTATGTGTAAATGTGTAAATGGGGTCTCATGGGGTCAAATATGTATAATGTATCCTGAGATGAGCGCAGACGTGATCGTGCACTATATCACAAGATTTGAAACATTTAATAAAATCTGAAATGGCTGGATGAGAAATGCTGTTAAAACCTCTTCTATCTCACGTCTAAATAAAGAACCGTTTCTAGAGACTTGGTGTACTCTGAGATTTGGAGCTTTCAACAACCATTTCTGTGCCATTCATAAAGAGTTTTTTTTTTTTTTTTTACACTTTGTAACGCGAACAGGCAAAACAGAAAATTTCCCACGTTGCCAACACTGTTCTGCAAGTGCCTGTTTGGCCCGTCGGAGTCTGCTCATTCTGTTTGTGTCCTGTGTTTGCAGTGCGTACCAGGTGGTGGTGGAGGAGGAACGTCCACGCAGAGCACGAGGCACGGCAGAAATCCTGCGCTGCTACCCAGTTCCCATTCACTTCCAGAACGCCACGCTCCTCAACTCCCAGTACTACTTCACTGCTCAGTTCCCCGCCGCTGGCATCCACTCGCCGCAGCCCTTCACCGTGGGGGACAACAAGACCTACAACGGCTACTGGAACGCCCCTCTGCTGCCTCAGAAGAGCTACAGCATCTACTACCAGGCTGTCAGCACCGCCAACGGGGTGGGTGCTCCTCACGGTTTATTTTAGTCATGCTATTTCAGTTAGAGTTGGACTAACGCTGCAATGTGTTTCTAAAATGTAGGAAAAGTCTGATCAGTCTTTAAAATCTGTGCTGAAAAGTAACTCAGAACATTTACTCAAATACTTTACATAAGTGCAATTCTGAGGTACTTTCTATTTTATGTTCATTTCAGGGTGGTACTTTTGACCCCACTGCATTTATTTAGCAGTTGTTACTGTGTAAGATTTGACACACAAAACTTTTTTTAAGTGTTTATTAAATATTATATTTAGTTACAGATTATATTACCCAAAGTATAAATGGTTCAACACTCTGATTAATCAGTAACAATAATCCAATGATATAATGCAAAGTAATATTATACTCTCCATTACGTTTTCTTTTGTTACTGTAAATGTATTTTGTTGATAATACTTGAGTAACATTTTACAAAAGCACTCGGAGAACGCAGATCTCCGCCAAGCAGCACACTTCCCCCAGCTTATTGTGACTTACACCCCAACATATTAGTCCTACCTTTGATTTATCTATTTCATTGAATTCCTGGACCATAGAAACATGCCCTTAGCAACTGGAATCACATTGATATCATTTTTAGTTTAATAGTTATACCCGAAAATCCACATTTCCGTAATGGCGGTTTTCCAGATCACCTCCAAAATTTAATTATTTGTTCCTTGTCCCAGAAAGGACTTCCTGAAAATTTCATCAAAATCTGTCCATAACTTTTTGAGTTATGTTGCAAACAAACAAATAAACAAACAAACAAACAAACCAATAACTAACGAGGTAACTAGATTCCAAAAAAATTGCCCCCTTTCACCCCCACTCATGACATTTAATCACCTGTCGCCAACTTTTTTGGAATCTGGGTTTTACATGCAACACTTTAATTTGTAATGGAGTATCTTTACTTTGTGGTAGTTGTACTTTTACTTAAGGATCTTAATACTTCTCCCACCACTTTCTAAGCAAATAATAATAGCAAAGATGACAAAGAGAGGCAACACTTGCGAGTCGAACGTCCTCTAGATTACATGTTGTGTGCCAGGTTGACGTTTCTTTGTTTGACAGCACGTCTCACAGCGCTGCGCTAATAAGTGTGTACAGTACGCCGTCTCGGCTCAGCGACTAAACAATTAGATTAGCATAGTCAAGAGAACTTAGAATTGGTGTGCTTAATTTTAATGAACCGTGAGCACTGACATCAGAAAAAATAAACTTGAGTCGACTTTTTTTTTTTTTCTACTTCTTTACAGAGGACTTTTCTGTGACGTCCTGCCGAGTCAAACCACGTCTCTCTTTTCTAAATCTCATTCATATCCGCTTTCAAGTGTACATGAAACAATGCTAAATATTATGGTGGGTTTAATGAGTGAAAGGCTGACTGACACATTGATTGACTGGGAAAGGGACTGAAGTGGCGGCCTACAGAAGTCTCCACGCGGCGGCGGCGGCAGCTCGCAGACACATGAACACAAGCAGCACAATTGCGTTTGGCCTCTGCTGGATGTGTCAGTGCTCTGCTGGGGCGCACCGGCAGCACTGTCTGCACTCTTAATAGGCTGCAGCAGGGTCAAGCGTGGAACGGCGAAGCTCTGTGCGGTGACACGCTCTCTCCCTCCATTACTGTTGCCCTGTTCTCCCGCCTTTTCCAATGGAGCTTTACGCCAAATGCCAGACGAGCCTTTGATCAACGGCATTTAAGAGGGGGCGGTCGTCCCGGCGGCGGTTAAGTGTGGGAGGCAGGCAACAACAACGGGGTTGCCGATCGTACAGGTCGAAGCCTCTGTCGTCAAGTGGCACTTGGCGGGGGCCTCTCTCCCTCCGCCGAGCCGCGGCAGACAGCTCAATGGCGACTTCAAGAGCCCCGGCTGATTGTGGTCCTGAATGAGAATCGCCATAAACAGCCTCCTTGAGAAGCACCAGCACGTCTTTAAGGAGGCAATAGAAACAACACGTGCGGCAGGGCTGAATCCAATTAGCGAGTCCCGCTCTTGAGAGCAAAGCATTGGAAACTTTTCCGGTATGAATCGGCGAACAAACAAAATGAAAGAGTCCCCTCGTTGACGCAGAATAAAGCTCCCGTCTCTGTGATGGAGACATTTCTGACATTATTTTTATATTGGGTGTTTTGATTCACAATGGCCAAATGCACTCTCTTTCACTGAGCCGTCACTGGCGATGGATGGCACTGCAGATTTAATTAATGTCTAATGACGATGGAGTGATTTGTTTGGGTGCCATCTATACCTAGATTTTTTCTATTCAAACAAACCAATATAACTTGCACCACATGACATCTTAAAAGCTGCGTCAATGCAAACACACACGTGAACATTCATGTTTTTTTTCCTCTTCATTATGCCTCTCTAAATGCTGTCTCTCCCATGTGTGCTCATTGCTCATAGGACAGCTCGGCTGGGTCAAACACAGGGGACACAGCTCTCGTGTCTTTTGTGTTGCATTACTCATCGCCTCCCTGTTCCTGTCTGTGTCCTTTTTCCTGTTCACCAGACCATTGTTGACAACAAACTTCTCTGCCAACAGCGAGAGCAGTGTTTTTTTTCTATGTTGTCGAAGGCTGTTGTCAGAGCTGAAACTCCATTACATATTCAGAAAGGCTCCCTGACGTGTCGTTTTGGAGCCCGGCATGCTGGGTTGGTGTCGCTTGTCACAGGGCTCTGGTTTCTCCACAGTGGCTGACCACCTTGAGCCGCAGGCTGCCGACAGATCGCTGTTGGCTGACAAATCAGCAGCTCAGCACCACTAATCTGTGCTGTAGGCCCTCTCGCCTAACTGCGTTTTGTGTCACAGTCATTGAGCTCAACAGATGATAGGGGACAGCGTGGAACTGGCCGAGCTGTTTTGTTGTGACCGTGGGTTCTTTGATAGGTGTTGTTGCCGCCCTGAGTGTGCGTCTTTGTGTGTGTCTTTGTGTGTGTCTCGTGCCTCTGTATGTGTGTCATAATAATTCTCTCTCTTTTTCCTTTCTTCCCCCCCCTCCCCCCCCTTCTCCTCCTTTAATTTGTCTGTTTGTGCAGGAGACCAAAATCGACTGTGTTCGAGTGGCCACCAAAGGTAGGAACAGATCAGATAGTGTGAATGTGGCTCCTAACAGCACTCGCATATGATTTCTGAGAACTAACAAAGTGAGCATGTTTTTCAAATGACTGTCACTGAAATCGATGCCTCTCACCCTTCAGTTAGTTTGTTAGCTTCAATGCGTTTGCCTTTAAAAGACACAAATGTGTGATATGGTCTTCACATGTTCTTAGTCAATACATTGACAGGAACATGTGTTTTTCCATGACTGGGAGGCCGCCTGTGTGCCCACTGAGGGCTGCAGGTACTTAGCTATGCTGCCTCTACGTCCAGCTCCACATATTAAAGGTGATGAAGTCTAAACACCATTGATCCCGGAGCAGAATTGATAAGGCCGGAGGGAGCCCCAGTCACACTCCGTTCTGGGCCGTGGGAGGTCCTGTCACATGCACCGACAGTCTTGTATATTTTGGAGTTTGCATGCAGCTTCACTATGGATTTTTTTTTTTTTTTTTGGAGTTCCAGATATCTCCATCTACATGGTTCAATAGGCTGAAGTGAGCACATATAACCCAAAAAGTTGGGACGCTGTGTAAAATGAGAATAAGAGCAGAACAAAAATGTTTCACAGTGTGTTTTACAAAAAGAGTTCCAGAGCCCATGTATCTTTTATACAATCGTGTTCACAAAGTATTGAACCTCTCTCTCTCACATGTTGCTGCCATCAAATTCAGAAAAAGCAGATATTAAATTAAACATTAAATATATTGTTTTTCTACTTTTTTCAATTGATTATATGTCAAAAATTATATAAATATATATAAATAAAATAAAGCAAACTCTCACATTCTGTTTTATTTATGTTTCAAACAACGTCCCAACTTTTTTTTGAATCAGAGTTGTCGTAGAAGTAGAAGGATCACATGAAAACATTTCGCTGCTCTACATTACACTGACAAAGTTATGAATTTGTGTAACATGACTGCTGTTGCTCACTTGGCAAAAACAAACTGTGAAATGCTTCCTAATATTTAATGGGTGTCTTTCTGTGCCTCAGTGTTGCATGATGATGAGAACTTTTGGTGTGGCTGTTTTCTGCTTCAGTGTGGCCTCTCTCTCTCTCTCTCTCTCTCTCTCTCTCTCTCTCTCTCTCTCTCTC
>JBBMOC010000044.1:1716708-1761708 GCA_037975185.1 Centropyge bicolor
CTCTCTCTCTCTCTCTCTCTCTCTCTCTCTCTCTCTCTCTCTCTCTCTCTCGACTGCATGCAACCCTGGATCCACTGACTCTACTCAGCCGCCATACTCGTGACTCAGCTCACAACCCCCTACATCCGCATCGCCCCAGCGGCCGGTGACAACCAACTAACAGGTCAGAACCCGTAGCCTTCCTGCACGTTCTCCGACCATCTCAGTTGTTCTGTCCTACAACTTGCACAGAGTCCATGCTGACGTTTCCCTGGACAGGAAAAAACAAACAAGTGGAACATTGCACGTGTGTGGGTTTTTGTTTATTGTCCTGCTTTCTGCATTGAATCAGTGATTAAATCAAAGACTCACAGACATTGTCTTCTACCTTCATCTTCTCAGCACTGCCGGACATGAAAGACCTGTTTGAGGTGCAATTGTCATTTGATGTGTCAGTGTTGGAGATTTTTGGCAGGAGTTAATCCCCTTTCATGAATATTTCTCATTATTTCTGGGAGATTAAGAGTTGCTCGGCGCAATTGTGACAACTGTAAACACACAAAGGGACGCCGAAGTGCTCGACGAGAAGATGTGGAGTTTAGCTGTTTAACTATTAAAATTCTGCTCGGTTTCTGCTCGTGTGTAAATCTCAAATTCTCTCGGGCCTGAATGGGGAAAATATTGACTGGTGCCAGCGAACGTGCGGCTCAAATGGGGATTTGTCACCGACAGCGTTTCTGTAAGATTACCCTGTAACAGTATATTGGGACAAAATCAGCTCCATCAGTCCAGACGTGATTGTGAATATGTCACCGGTCTTGAGATCCGCCACAGTTCTGCCTTAAAAACTTATATCTACGTAAATAAAGGCCTGGCTGTTGAAAGAACAATATATCAGCAGCAGCCTGGGATAGATATTTACCTTTTTGATAGGGAGAGGAAATGGCGACGGCGAGGAGGGAAGGAACCCCGCTCTAACAGATTTGTCTGACATAACAATTTATCATTCTAAATTTACCCCCGGTGACAAGGAATAATGGTGTTGTTCAGGTGGACAGTTGTCATTCCAGCAGCGTTGCTTCCCTCAGAGTGCTTCTTATCACTTCCCAGGGTGCAGATGCTGTTAAAACAAGACGCTTATTTCCCCTCTCTCTCTCTCCCTCTCTCTTTGTGTCTGTCGTTGTTGGCTATCTCCTCCCGAGCAGATATTTAATGTTTTGGTTATTTCAGGCTTTTTTATCTTCTTGGGTATTATCTTTCCCGCCGTGCATTCTACATTTTTCCACAGCCCAGCAACCATTTGCCCCAAACATGATTAACCAAGGGTAAAGATGGTTCGCACTTATCTCGCCCGGTGCAGCTTGATCCACGGAGCGCTGATGTCCGCAAAGGACGGAGCTAAAGGTGGAGTCTTTGGGACAATAGGGAGTCGCTTACTTTCAAAACATTACCCTGAGTTCATTTATATATATTGATATTTATGGTGCACATACAGAATATCAGTGATTATTGATTAATCAGCCTCCACATGGTCGAATCAATGAGAAGAAATGGTGAAAATATAGATGTGCGAGAACAATAGAAAATGGGCATTAGATCTGATTCACCGTCTGCCTGATTAATTACACTTTCTGTGTTTGATCTTTATGAATTGTTTTCCAGGAGCGGCCACTCACAAGCCTGACGCCGTGGAGCCGGAGAAACAAACGGACCACACGGTGAAGATAGCCGGGGTCATCGCTGGCATCCTCCTCTTCGTCATCATTTTCCTGGGAGTCGTCCTCCTCATGAAGAAGAGGTTCGCCCCCCCCTTTTTTTTTTCTTACTCGTTGAAATACTACTTTGTGCAAGAGGTTGATGCCGGGCGCTCACAAATAAGTAGTTTTCCGTTTTATCATTTTGTATACTTCTCCCTCAAACGGTAGTATTGTCAGCGTCATAGTAAATAATTAATTTGATTATGTTGATACGCCCCATTAAGGCTGTTTACAGCCATGAGATACAGTGTGCCATGAAAAATTAATCCCTTTCCACGGCACCCTCAAACAAATGCGCAGCGCTTCAATGACATTGGAATGGGAATAGGAAAAATGTTTTTGAGGCTCGTGGTATGGAGAGAGGCGGGGAGGAGATAAGAAAGAAAATATGATGAAAGGCTCAAAAGGGAAGAGGATGGACGAATAGCTGAAGGCTAAGTTTACATTCGCCCTGGACCCCATACTGGAAGGAGGTCTTCTGTACATATCCCAGCAATCAGGGGAGATAAAGCTCAGCAAATATCAACCCCCTTTTGTCCACAGCGAGGATGGAAATAACACAATTTCTGCAGAGATTTCGTTAGTGGACACAAGTTGGTTTCCTTCAATATCTGTGAAGCAGGAGAGCAGAAAATACCTTTCTCTTAGTATGGATTACTTTACTTTTCCTTTAACGTTAGATTAGCTTGAATTAAAGAGTAAAGGTCAGCGCAGGAAGGTATAGTTGTGTGCTAATATAATCACGATGTTCCATTTTTATTTTTGACAGTAATATAAGATTCTTGCTCTTCTGCAGCGGGGGCCCTGTAGCACAGCCATCAGTGGGTGGGTGTAAAAATCAGCACGCAGTAATGGAATTGTCTTCAATTAGCCTTAATCAAACCAGAGATGGAGATGACTTCATTGGTTGAATTTCGTGTAATTTACTGCCACCAGCAGGGAATCGGAGTTGTGTTTAGACATTCGCACCGCTCATTAAGTTTCAACCTTAGAGGTCAGATATGGTAATTTTCATATGTGTATAAAATTATGTGCTTATAAAAAATGGGGGTTTTAGAGACAGAATGGTTCGCCACCGCGTGCTGTAGAGCAGATCACTATCGATTTAATTAGAGTTTCCACTGTACTGTACTGTACTGTACCGAGGCCCCCTCCCCCCTTTTTTGCAAAGCATGACATGACTCCAAGCGATCACCTTTGCCCTCATGATCACTAGTTTACCTTCCACGTATGCCACCATATCTGATTTTGTTCATTTCTACTCTTTTTTCAAACATTAATATATTTTTACTTTTTCTTTCCTTTTCATTCCATCCCCTCCCCTCCTCCACTGCTTAAATCCTACCACCACCCCAATCGGCAGAAGAACCTATCACTCCTACACTTACTACCTGTAAGTAACCACTTTGTGTAATGTTAGTGCCATGCTTCTCACCCACACGCTGTTTCCCATGCATGTAAAGAGCCATGTCATCCTCCTCCTGCCCAGAGCTATTACAGAGGCCCAACTGTAATCTCTGCTGCAGGAACGGGGGGGACGCCACTCCGATGCATCTCCACATGATGAGCACATCATACTGTATGTCACATTGGCACGACTTCTGATGAGAGCACGCAGACGCAGCTACACCCCCACGAAAACCAACCTGCCACTGAAATGTTAGCGCCGACATGATTCCTGCTCGACTTTTAAGGAGTTTGTTTATCGTATGATGAACTAAACTGCCTTAATGATTGTACGGCTGCCAAACTCATCTTGAGAAAGCAAAAAAAAAAAAAAATCAATGCAGTAGGAGCTGCTGCATTTTTACTGAGTGTGAATTTTTCATTTGCCTCCAATGATTTCATCTCTGTTGACTTGTCAAAGTTAGATTTTTTTTGAAGTGCCGATCACAGTGCATCTGCGCTCCGGTTGTGCCCTGAACCTCAATAAGCTCCTCCAGATATTTCACATTTTGTGCAATTATGAAAACGCCCTGCAAAAGCCAAAAAAATGCAGTCAATAACTCAAAGGATTGACAATATTTCTAGCTGCTACACTGAGAATTTAAGCATGAGCTAACATGTTGACATGACCAATTTGGCTCCATGTGCATGTGATAATTTCAAGTCTTTCTCTACCCTTACTCCATCCTCTCACTCTCAAATCATCAAACCATCTCAGCCCCTGTGATTTTTCTTTTTTTTTTCCCCCCCTCTCTTCCCTTTTTTTCAAGCATGTTTTTTGGGTTATTGCACGTCCATCCCATTGATTCTCTGGTGATGGTGGAGTTGTGTCTTTAGCTGACAAGACGTTTGCATCACTACAGAAGGAGCTGATGTGATCACAGAATAACCTCCTTTCTATTTAGACGTCTCCAACATCATGAAACAATAGCCGCAGCGCCGCTTTATTCGCTCTTATTATAACAGATGTTTCCAAATCACACCTCTGAATGGTAAAGAAGCTTATTCTGCAGCTCTGCCTTCCCCGCTGTAGCTCATAGGCTCCCTCTGTACGCTCTTTGTGATGGATGCCGACTAATCTGTCTTGAGATGACTGTGATCAGAGGACAGAATGGAGGCTGCCTCACATCAAAGAACATCTCAGAATACACCTGGAGATAATACTACTCTGCGTGTCACTCATATTAGATCACAGCTGTCTTGAATGGAAAGTCCCAGTGACTTGGAGGAGTGGTGCCATCAAAGCTGAGCACACACATTGACCGAGCTAAGCAGGAAGAGACGAGGTTGTCAGTGAAACAATCAAAATATCGGTTTTGTTGGTTTTCTTATTTTAAGTGTTGCATGCAAATGGGGTTTTCTTGGATTACTGCCAGCGTGCATACAGAGGAGATGATGGCGCCTGCAATACAAAAGTCAATGTATTATTTTCCACCAGAAGTCAGGGATTTAGTTGCTAATTTTCAGACGTGTGCCTTGGTCATGATTTTTAAAATTACTCTTCCATCTGAAGGACATTAGAGCTGAAAGAAAAGGTTTGCTCGCAGGCTTGTTTGCCTTGCTTGACAGGTTTTTTGCCAAATTGGATATTCCGACTTCCAAAAAACTGTTGTTTTGAGCATTTAAACCAAATCACAGGCTTCAAATATTCATGTGTTTGTGACGTCAACAGCACGGCGTCCGCGTCGTTCCACGGCCTCGTGTGTCAACATGAATTGGGGGTTTACTGTTGAGATTTAAAAGGAAGGGAAAGAGTGGGCTGCCAATGTTGTGACTCCTCTCTAAAGCTGACAAGATAACAACATAATATAGAGTTAGATAAGATGAAGGATTAATGATCCCCATTGGGAAATGTGCCATGGCAGCAGCAAATACTAATAGATAATAAAACACGCCTAAGTCTTCATTTAAATCTCCGTAACGAGCGATATTGTCGCCTGCACAACATGATGGAAAATCCAAACTGCGACAGCCGCTTAACGTTTTTACACACAAGATCCTTATTTACAATGTTTTTACGGATGTCTAAAAGGTGTAGTGCGTTATTTAAAAAGGCGATTCAATGATGATTCGACTGATTTTCTTTTTTACCCAATTCCTTTACACTTGCTGTTTATTGTAGACGCATGGATCTAATGCACACTGCAAGCAATGATATTTCATGTTATTTTCACATTTGTCAACAATAACATCAGGTCAGCAACAGGTGATGCATCATGGGTAATTAATGTTCAAAACTATGCAGGATTGATTCATGCAAACTCCGTATTCTCTTTATGTATGTCTCTCTTGTTCATGCTTGGCAGACACAGGAAAGCACAGAAGCATGCTGGCAAATTCAAAAGACCCCGATTTGCACCTTGATTTGTTAAACCCAAAGTTTATATTGTCAAAGTAATTGCACTGCATCCTTAAGATGCTCTCCTCCGCATCGCTCTCCGAAGCGTTCGTCTGCAGTTCTGATGACGGCCCTGTTGCCAGCCACCAGATTACAACACCTGTATGATTGATGAACCCCATTAATGCTCTCATGCATTCATCAAAGTCTTTTAAAGGCATGAGACCGTCCTGCAGTCGCCAAAATATGCACTTTAGGTATATTGCCAGAGGTGGCTGCGGGGGCTAGCGCGCAACACAACATCAGTCAGAGTCCTCATTAGGGATGCGGTTACATGTGTGATCAAATATATGACTGTCCTTTAATCAGGTGGTCGTGCCGGCCGCTGCGCCCGCCGCTGCTGGGGACAAGAGAAAGATCAATTGGCACAGGGCAAGGGTTGCGATTGGGTCGTTATTCCCGTGAGAGTTTGATTCATCTGTCGAGCAGCAGGAATGTTAAATACAAGTGCACTTGCTCTTTCACTTTCTCGCTGTTTTGCCAGGGTTGTCACATGATCTGACAAATCCCATACAGGAACCAATACCCAAGCGACGAAATTATGATTATATTGATTATATGTTTGCAAAAAATGTCTATAGATGAATCTGGTCTATTAAGTTATGCTTGATGTTTCTGCCTGATGTTTCATTGCATCAGCTCATAGAAGACAATTTCATTCAGGAGTGACATTTCCATCTGGCGGCTGGTCACTTATATTATAACTCCCTTATAGTATGTATGTTATATTAAATGGCGCCAATGGTAAACAAACCTGTATCAACCTGTAATCTACCAAACTCTTGCAATGTCATGAAGAGAAACAGAGAAAAATCTAAACATAATCAGCCTCTGTTTGTATTCATAATTCACTTTTAATACCTACATGCACAGACATATAAATCATCATCCCCATTCGTTGTAACTGGTACTCTTCATAATCACCTCTGCTGCACTCGGTGTCAGAATGGGAGGCCCTGCTAAACGTGCCATGTATAACACAATGTGCTCAGGGCAAACACCTTCATTAAACCTTACAAGCCGAACATGCAGCAAGAATCACATTAATTGGTACAAGCCTTGCAGATTTTTTGCTACCTACGAGCTGTGAATGTTGATGAGGAACGGGGGAAAGAGGAAGAGCGGCTCGAGCCAGGAGAAGTGATGCATGGGATGACGAGGTTTAACTGCGTGCATTTTGAGACGGTGTGTCATTTACCAAACATCTGTCTGTCACAGTATGACAGTATGCACAGTGGCTCTGCGATCTGCTACTTACTTAACTACACATGACTTGTACTGCCATAATACAGATGGTGCCTTTGCATTAGTGGAAAAATCATATAAGTGCAACTTTTGGTGTGAGCATAAATGTTTATTCTTGAGAATTTTAGAAGCTGTTGAAAGCTTTGTTTTGTGAAAATTAAAGATCACAAGAAAATATATATCACATAGGTTTGTTGTTGTAAAAGCATAATTTTAAAATACAGTACATTTTATTGCTTGATTTAAGCCATAATTAAATAAATAAATAAAATAGATGTTTTTAGCTTAGTCATAATGTAGAGACAAGGTGACCAGAGAACAAAAGCAGATTCATGTAAGTTCTTTGGAACAAACAACAAATGGTGTTTCAACAGATCTGAAATGGAACAAAAAAAAAACTAAGACAAAATTTCAGCTGTCACACAGGTAAATAAATATATAACAACAGTCGAGGCTGAGGACATAATCAAAATAAAGTTTGAAATAAATTAAACCTCCTCCGCTGTGCCTCCTCATATATTTTATACTTCACTGTCTGAAACGTGTAAATATATTAAAATTTAATGTTCCATTTTTTTTAATTGAGCTCCTTCAGTGCTAACTAATCCTCGGTTATTTTGCACTGCACATGCTGCTGCTGCTGTTCTGGATAGACAAGGAGCAAAAAAAAAAAAACAGTGTTATAAAGGACAGTCTTCATTTTATTGTTTAAGAAAAACACTGTTTTACAGAATCAATGAAACAATCAAGTTAGCAGATAAACAGTATTGTGCGCCGCTGAATAGAGTCGGCGTTCAGAAATGGCTTCCATCGATTTTTCTCCCATTAAAGTAAATAAATCAACAGAGGAGCGGATGGATGGATATATGATGGACGGACAGACAGAAAGTGTTAAAGAAGTTTGAAATGAGCCACAGTGCAAACAACTGCTGAAATGCCCCCACTGGGTTAATCAAAGACGCTTCTGTTGCCCCTCCCAGCTGCGCGTCAGTCATCTCACGCACACACACACCCATGCGCCGCGGATGTGTGTGCATCGTCTAATGAAGCCTTCTTTGTCCCAATGTCACAAGGTTTAGGCTGCTCCCGTGCTGAAATGAGGCCCACCATGCTGAGCTCGAGGTTTTTGAAGCTCTTGTTTTAGAAGTTGCGGCAGCGGCACCTCCCACAGAACAGACATTCTGGCAAACGCGCGCAGACATACAATCCTTGCAGCTTCCTTTTTGTTGTAGCTGAACTCATGGAGTTAGGAGCTCTGCTCACTAAGATCCCAGATATGCCAGGCCTGTCATGTACTGAACTGCAGACAATCTCTCTAATGAGAGTTGCCTAATATAGTTACCTCCAGTGTTTGCTCAAGCTTTACTTCTACAAACACCTCTGCCATCTGTCTGTACCATCCCCGTTCAAATGCACATTCAGTGCTGTTCAAAGAAATGTGTGGTTTTATTGTCGGGCATGCCTGCGAGCAATCAGTCCTTTGCATTTGTTGCTGGGACCTTTTCCACGCAGCAGCTTCACTCTAACTATCAGGGGATGTGATAAATGATCGCATTCATCAACGTGCGCAAACGCTCTACTGTACACTTCCTCGTTCTGTCTCCGTCGGCAACATCAGAACCCGGCGATATAGTCATCTATCATTACATTTTCCTTTCTTACAAATGAGGAGAGAATAGCGTGCCAATTAATCTTCATCTAACACCCACAGCGCCGAGCAAACATCCCAGTATTGCTGGTGCTTTTCCTCATTTTGGCACTGGTGTCCGCGCAGCCTCGTTTGTCTCCGCAACGCTCGAGCTTCAGCTGTTCCACAGGCCGGGGGAAGCGGAAATCCAAGTCTGAGCAGACGCAGAAATAAGAACAGTGATACAGTATTAAAAGCTGGATTATAGCGGTTCTTAATAGTCTTCTCCATGAGTGCACACAGTGCCGAATCAGTCTTAATATCGCCTGGGGTACACACAGCCCCCCTCCCTCTCCTCCCCCCTCCTCCCTATTACAATATGAAGCTATAACAGAAAAAAAAGAGACAAGATTGCCATTTTGTTCCCGGCTCTAATTGCAGATTAAAGACAAAAAAGTGGGTCCGGCAGATGAAAATGTCACTACTTTGTCACTTTGCTTTCTGAAGAACGGATCCACTATTAGCCTCACGTCGCGGCCTTCAGAGCAAATGACTGTTTGAAGGCAGCGGGGGCCTGTTGCCATATGGCACGAGACAGCGACGAAATTGAATAAACAGAGGAGATTTGCGAAAACAACGCAGCAGGAGTGCGTCATTAGACAGCAGTTGTCCGTGAGAGAGACTGCAATTCAAATAGGCAGAGGGGTCACACAGAGAGTAACAAAGTGTGAGGATCAGTGTGAGGGCTGCCATAGTTAATTCTTACACCGCTCGCTCCCCCTCCGGCGACGGAGCGGCGGCAGGCGTCAGATGCGACTATAGCTACAGTATGTTTCCATTCAAGCTGAGTTTTTCTGTAGCGATATTTGATCCGTGTGTCGGAGGGTTGTGACAATGCGAGGTAGTATTTTTCACAATGGGGAAATTGTCTTGTCTCTGGGAGGTCAGAGGTCAGGGTCGGCTTCAGAGCAGCTCTCCGTCAAGGATTTAGAGAATTGCTCAGGCGCTTAAGAAGAAGTTGGTAGAACAGAGGGGAAAGTGGTTTGGACTCAAAACTCAAACTTTCTAAATCTTTCAGAGTTTCCCTCGTGATTTTCAAAGTAAAACTCCAAAAATTCAGTGGATAAAGTCTCACAGAACATGGACTTGAAGACTTGATGGTCGTTTTGGTTTCGGTAATCCTGGATGCAATTTGTGATGCTGTTGAATTGTGTTGCATCATACGCCCAGTGGCCAGTTTATTAGGTATGCCTAACTAAATCTGATGCAGACTAACAGTCCTGTAATAAAGGAAGGCTATACTGTTCTTTATTGTTTTAGAGACATATTGATCACCTTTATGATCATTTTGGATTTGTGATGCTGTTGATCCTGTTTCCATTTCACAATGAGTGAGGTGGACAAAATAATAGAAACACCGATCAGCCACAAACTGCACCCCATTATAACCTTCATGAATGTAGAATGTATTGCAGAGCTGTTATATTGGACTGCATAGTTTTCGCTAGATGTACCTAATAAACCAGTACATTCAGTCCGGCCGATTTATATCATCGTGAGCAGACTAAATATTAGATTCTATAACACACTAGAGACAACACACAAACAACATCAAATGAGAAGATTCTGTGTAAATGAATGTTTTCATACACTGAATGAGTAAAACAGTTCAATGTTTATCGGCCTAATTTCTATAAGGAGGCTGCACCAGAGCCTGTGGCCACAGCAACAGAAGCTTGTCACCCTTAGATATGTGTTTTGATCAGACAAACAACAAGCATGGGTCATCATTCCTGAATATGTCCAATGGCCTGATTGAAATATGAAAAATCTGAATCTGATCCAGTACTTCAGTATCAGTCATTAGAGTAAAGCTGGCACAGGTGAGATCAGAGCTCAGCAGCTGCTTTCACATACAATGAGCGAGCGTGTGCATACGTGTGGCTGTGTGCATGTGTGTGTTGGCTCCGTACACAATGCTCTAATGGTGTTTGATCAGGAACAGATTGCTTGTAGGCTCCGGCGCATCAACTCAAAGTAGGTCAATAAAAGCAAGTTGACTGTTTCAGTTCACCGTTCACAACTCTAATTCTTCCGCCCCTGAACACTATAGCTAATTTTAAATCATCAGGGCCACTGATGTATTTGGGTTAGGGTGTCGCACCTTTCCACATTCTCAAGGATTTATATGTCCCTGCTTGAAAAAGCATCTGGAGCCTAATAAAAGCCTAATGTGACCACAGCCCCGGGGCACATTAGCTCAGCCATCTCATTACATCTATGAGTCATCGCTACCAGCATCATATCAGATCAATTCAAGCACAGTCATTGTTGTTTTTCTGTCTGATTGTTTGTTTTTATTTCTTCCCGCCCTGTGAAGGAAATTGGCCAAGAAGCGTAAGGAGACGCTGAACAGCACCCGCCAGGAGATGACCGTGATGGTCAACTCCATGGACAAGAGCTACACGGAGCAGGGCACCAACTGCGACGAGGCGCTGTCCTTCATGGACACGCACAACCACACGCTGAACACCCGCAGCGAGTGCGCGCTCACGCTCAACGGCCGCAGCGAGTGTGCGCTGACGCTCAACGGTCGCAGCGAGTGTGCGCTGACGCTCAACGGCCGCAGCGAGTGCGCGCTCACTCTGAACGGCCGAGGTGAGACGGTCGTGCATCAGCCCTACCTGTCTTTTATACTGACACACACACACACACACACACAGGTTTGTTTTGCTATTCATGTGAGGACGTTCCATTGACATAATGCATTCCCCAGCCCCTTACCCTAACCCTAAACATCACAACTGAACGTCTAACCCGAACCTTTACCCAAACCATAAACTTTTTGTATTTGTAACCATAACCCTAAAACCAAGGCATGCTAGTATAATCCTTGTGAGGACCAGACAAAATGTCCTCACAAGAAAGGTTGTTTGTCAAGTCCTCACAACTATGGCAAAACATGCACACATACACACATACACACACACACACACACACACACACACACACACACACACACACACACGGAGCATGGTGGAAGCAATTTATTTGGTTTGCTCAGGTGAGAAAGGAATCAGACTCACACTGGGACAACCTGAAAATGTGAGTCCTCTTCTGAGGGATCTGTGGATTTAGGAACATGTTCAGGGACAAAAACCTAAAACTCAATCTTGGCTGCAGTTACAGTTTAAGTCAGGACAAAATTTACAGAACAGCAGATATCAAAACTTATTACCATATTTCTCCCCTTTTCTCATTTACCACATCCAGTAGCATAAATTAAAGCTGGCAACTGATTTTAATGAAGAACTGTCTTAATATCTCTTTGTTTTTGCCTTGTTCTAAACCCGACTTTTATTCAGTCCATGCAAATGACTCCACAGTAATTTTGTAGCTTTTTTGAAAAACTACCCGTTGTTAGCAGCGGCGGTAGTGGTGGTCAACAGGGAGCCGGCTCCTTCAAAACAGTTCAACAGAATTCACTTTCATTTGACGGGAAAGGCTTTGATATGCTTTTGGGAGAGATTGTTTCATTTTTAATTTTTTTTTTTTTCTTCAACGGGAGATTCATCCCTCTTCACAAGCCCACGAGGGTTTGTTGTACCCTTTTTACACATTCCCTTTTTAAATCCTGTTAAATTAACTAAAAGTAAACTTAAATCAGCAATATTAATAAGCTGCTGTCAGGATTCTGCTGCTGATACCTGCATTATATTACACTGGTTGTATAACTGTGTTAATAGTTGTGTGAGTGCTGGTTAATAGCCTGAAGGGAGTCTGGTATTGTGATCAATAATCAGGGCTAAGGAGTCTGTCATGAGGTCCTGAACTCAGCCCTGTTCCAGCTCATGGGGAAAACAAACATCACTTACATGATGGGCTCTGGTGCGATAACCTATTAATTTCCTCCGTCCCAGGTTAAACTTAATACTTTGTTGATGGACAGCTCGGCTAAGTCTGCACCCAGGGCTTGACCTGGTATAATCCCAGTCAGAACCATCAGATTAAAACTCCACAGCAGCCTCTGTCTCAGCACCCCTGCAGGGGGACGAGCCCCAAAGATGCTCTGACCTTGATTAACTGTCTGTTAGTGTGGACGTTCAAATCTGGCCCCTCTTGTCTGCAAATGATTTAAATGCATTACTTTTTTTTTTTTACCCTGCCTATCAGTGTAATGCCTTCAATGCTATACCTAAGCCCTCTCACGCTCTCCGCGACCTTATATGACTGTCAGCAGTGTCACTTTGGCTCAAAACATCATGGCTGACAGATTATAATCCTCAACATGCTGCACTCATGACGCAAACCTCATTAACATGGCAGCTTGTTCTGCTGAGGCGGCATGAGTCTGTATGTCCACATTTACTCTACTGCCCACATGAGTTGCTCTACTCTGGTACATCAGTAGTGGAAAGTAACTTAGTATATTTACTCATGTTTGTAGTTTAAGTATTTTACTTTATACTGTCACTTTACTCAAAGGGAATTTTGCACTTTTTGTTCCATTGCATGTTTCTCTACTAGTTACTTTAAATATTAAGATTGTACATTCAAATCATATGAACATCTTGTAAAACGTGTTTTATCTTTATCAATTAAAAGTGCCAAGAGTATATAAAGTAGTTCTAATAATTCATTAATATATAGACATTCTGCTATGATGAAGAAGTTTGTGCTAATTTTCAAAGTAGAGCTGAAAAGATCAGTTGTTTAATTGATTAGTTTTGAAAATTGATCACTTTGATTGATTCTTTTCAGCAAAGATGCAAAATATGTGTAATTAAACCCTTTTTTGGGTATGGACTGCAACAAAACATTAAACTGACATTTGAATATGTCAGCTGACCTTTGGTACTATTTTTTGTTATTATGGATCAAACGATTATTTGAAAAATTGAGCAATCGATCGGGAAATAATCATCAGTTGCAGCCCTGCGTTAAAACAAACCTGTTTAAACTTCTTCTTACACATGAACAGTCATATTCAGACTTATTATCAATACTGTCTATATGGAAACAAGAGGGTTAAGTTGACTTTACTTAGCATACTTTTGTGTTTTTATTTAAAGGGCCAGTTCACCCAAATTACAAAGAATCACACTTTCTCACCTTCTAGTGTATTTAAACATTGTTGTACTGCTGTTGTTACTTATCTAGAAATTCTGAATCTCCACCACTGAGCAAAGCTAAACTACTGACTGCCTTGTGTTATGTGCTTTATCTCATCTCTAGCTGGATCATCACCATCTTCCTTCACACTGCCTAAAGCCAACACTCTCAGTACTTCCATCCCCACCAACTCCTACTACCCAGGTAAACATACACTGTATTTCCTCACGCTAATCCTGTGTGTCAACAGACAAGTGCCGACTGTATAAGCAGTGATGTCGAAACCAGAAGGTGTGAAACTCAGTCTACATGAAACCTGCAACAGAATATATTAATAAGACATAATAATTTCAAACAAGTATTAATTAGTTTTACGATCTTGGTAAAACCTCTTTTTATGTAAATCACAGACGAATACTGTCGTGTGTGGCATGAATTCAGCTAATAAAGTTAATATGTGCTTTAAAAAAATGCGAAAACGATTTCACAAATGAGAAGGTAGATAAATTGACTTTAGATGGGTTTACACCCTGCTTCATCTCTGGTTATAACAGAGAAGTGTTTTACATCACGTTGCCAAGATGGAGTTTAGCCGTTCAATTATAACTTCAATTTCTCCAAATAATATTGTGTCTTATGTAATCAGATTACAGCTCATTGATTAGATGGAGTAAAGGGCAGCTAGATTTATAATCAACTAAACTTAGTGTGTAATTAGCTTTTCTGGAAATATATGAGTTTCTTGTTATGCTGTTTTGGCGAGAAACCAAAAAACTGTCCATTATTTTTTTTTGTGATTGTTGTTTTTTTGTGGATTTATCTTGGCGTCTTTAATTTACTGCAAACTCTCTTTCCTCCTCCAACTTCTGCACTTGTTATGGGGGTATGAGCAGATCCCTTTGTGCCAACCGCTATCTTAGGTGAGACACATTTTCTTTTGCCATTGCTGTTGATTATTTATTCTTGAAGAAAATGACAGAGTTACATTCATAAGATGGCTGTTTGAGGATTTAACTGTGAGGACAAAAAAAAAAAGAGAAAAAAAAGCACAGATTTTTTTTTTTCCCATTTTTGGTTTGGTTGGCTCTTTTACTAAAGATGGCTTCCTCACCTTCATACCTGCCTGCTGCTTCTCTCCTCCCCCCTTCCTCCTCCCTCCTCTTCCTCCTCCTCCCTCCCTCCCTCCCTTCTTCCTCTCCCTCCCCGTCAGACGAGGGGCTCTCCTGGGCTGAGGCTGGCTTCACTCCATCCCATCCGCATTGCGTGTCGTGCGTGTGATGTCACATACATGTTTGACCTCTCATATGCATGGACAGACATGTGGACTGGATGTGGGGGGAGTGTCCAAGGGGGGCGACGGGGGCGGGGGGCAGTTGGCCCCGGCGCCAAGGCTACAGCGTGCTGAAGCCATAGCAGCTGCACTGAGACACAAAATTAAACAGTGTGAGAGGGAGACAGAAAAATCGCTCTCTCTCTCTCTTAGCCCCCCCTCACCAAAAATTTTCCGGATGCGTTCGGTCTGAAAAGTCTTGCATTAGCTGTGCTGCCCTCCCCTCCCTCCCCTCTCTCCTCACTACGCATTTAACTCCCCTCCCTCCCTCCAAAACAACAACCTTTTCTATTATTCTTTTTAATGTCGCTCCCCCTGCCTTTGGCTAACTGCTAGTGACCTACTTGTTTCTGTTTTGGTTTTGCCAGTGTTTATTCATCCTGTTCGGTGATAAAACATAATTATAAAAAAAGCAATTTGTTCTCCTGTTAATTATTACTGGCCTTTGTTGAATATGCACAGCAGCCCAAAGTGCAGCATCTTGAACGAGCGGGCGCATTTCATACCAGCGGACCACATAATGTAGCTACTAAGTGGGGCACTACAAGTGTGATAATTTAATACTCAAGGCCAAGAAGAAAGATGCAATAAGCAACTCTACCCCAGCGTCGGCACAAGCGCCATAGCCGCGTTTATGAGTACACAACTTATTTTTGCTTCACATTAGCGCAACTTAAAGCAGCGTCTTTCATCACCGCCGCCGTGACAGCTGCTTATGTCAGTTCCACGTCTAATGAAGCGTGAAACAATTAACATGAAATTACGACAGCCAGAAAAGGTTACATGCTTTCAGTTGTGACACATTCAGTCACAGCATTGTCTCATCAGTCGAGGTTAATGATCAAAACTGATTAGATCATAAAGGATTCGGTAATGTTTTTGATTTCGTCGCACACTCCTCCGTTTCTAAAAAAAACAAAAAAAAAACAAAACGTATAAATACAGGTGTCACCACACCAGCACATGCAAACATAATTATAGCAATTAGAGAAAGGAATTCAAAATGTCAGAATACTCACACAAAAAAAATAATTGGCATCATTAAAATATGCAAGTCACAGATCTGAAACAATTACAGCTCGTTCCAAAGAGTATCTCACCATTATTTTCTCCCTTGAAATCCATGACTTCCTTGTTTTGTTCTTTTAATTTTGTCTTGCACTGTTGAAAATTGCCCCATCCATCCACTCAACATCCCCCCCTTGACTAGGCAGTTTGGACTGAGGAGGCATGTGATCTTGCCCTTTAGCGTAGCTCTAAAACACTGTAACGGGTTCTCATGCTGTATTGTTGCTTATCCCCTCTCTCCTCTCTCTTCTCCTCTCTCTCTCTTTACATACGTAACCTCTTATGTATCTGCTATCTAAAAAGTGCCCATTAATGGTAAGTTTTCCCAAGTGGGCCCTGGGTTGGGGGAAGGAGGCGGTGTTTACTCAGACAGCAGCTTCTGACATGGACATTACGACATTTATTGCATGACCAGTGGACATGTTCTCACCACCCTCCGTACCGTGCCACCAAGCCACCATTAGCCTAGCATGGTCAAAGTACGTACAGAGCCCCATTGGCAGCATCACCCCATGCATTCTCCTCCCATCTCCGCTTCCCTCCTGTTTTTTTATTTTGTTTTTTTGTTTTTTTTTTATAGGTTTGATCTTTTTTTTTTCTCTTTCATTTTACGGGGGAAGAACGGGTGGCAGGGGTTGAATCCACGCTGTGTCTGTGTGATGCTTCTGACGGTGCCTGCTGCAACATGCTCACTGTGGCCCACCGCACCCCTCCCCCCTCCCCCTCCCCTCACATCCTCCTCCTCCTTCTCCTCCTCCTCCTCCTTCATGTTTCTGGACACCCTCCATCGTCCGCTGGCTCCCCCACAGCATCTGTGCCTCATGTCTGCCACTGACTGGATTACAGTATGAAAGAGCTGGAATGGACTCTGACTCTCAATATGAGCTGCAGCCCAAACCAGCATACTGTACTGCCAGTGAAAAAAAAAACAAAAAAACAAAACAGTAAACTTGTTGTTTTACAGCATCTTCATGTGGATTTTTACGATCGCTCTACACTGTTTCTTGCAGTTTAGGGCCGCTGACTGCTTTTTTTCTGACAGTAGCCATATGAAATGCTAATATAGTGTAAATTGTATTTTAATGGCTATAGGCTGTCGTACAGTACAGTAGGCCTGTAATATTGAATATCTTCCAGCCACACACTGAGACAGATGGACCTGAACCTTCCCACCACATGATTCATCCTATTACTCAATGATGTTGTGTTGTTGTGACCATCCATAACAAACAGATTACTAGTTGAGAGTTGTTTGTCAATCTGGAGGGTGGTGACATAATGCTTACCAGTAAATGAGATAATGTGCCATCTGGTAATGGGAGCAGTTGTGAGATATGAACCGGTGTGAGCGACAGCACCTTAACTTAACTTTATATTGAACTAGTAAAGCGCCGCCGCCATTTACTGCTTCAAGCATTATGTCACCCGTATGTATGAGAAAATGCAGATAAATCACCCAACGCCGGCCTCTCTGTCCTGACCTGCTCTGGCCCGTCCCTGTTCTTTGTGTCCCGCAGACGAGAGCCAGAACATGGGCAGCGACACCAGCAGCCTGGTCCAGTCGCACACCCACTCCCTGAGGAAGCGGGAGCCGGTGGACGTGCCGTACCAGACGGGTCAGCTGCACCCGGCCATCCGCGTGGCCGACCTCCTCCAGCACATCACCCAGATGAAGTGCGCCGAGGGCTACGGCTTCAAGGAGGAGTACGAGGTAGGACGCGGCCCAGCTGTCACCACCACTGCCCCCCCCCTCCCTCCTCACTCCCTGCTATAAAGATTGCAAACACAAATAAAGCCTGGTGATAGACTTGTAACATCTTCACGGACGTTCTTGAGTGGAAATGTTTATCAGTCTGATGCAGGGCTTCATCTGTGGCCTCATGTCTCTCTCTCTCTCTCTGTATCTGTCTCTCTCTCTCTTTCTGTCTGTCTCTCTCTCTCTCTGTTTTGCACCGCACAGCACAACTGTTTTGCTTCTCCCCAGATGCACTTTTATGATAAATTGTTAATGTACCCCGTCTCAGTGTGTTTACGGTGTGATTCGTTTTGTTGTTCATCTGTTCCTTGTTCGCAGCGAATGTGCGTTCGGCGTGCATGTGTGTGTGTGTGTGTGTCAAATGCTGCCATCCCAGTTCCCCTCAGAGACTCAGCTGTAGACCAACTTGAAATGCAACCCCCCCCCACCCCCCTCCCGTCACCACCCACCCCTACAACAATGTGTAAGGAACAGCTAGCTGTGTGTTAGCCACGTCCCCTCCTTTATCTGAATCAGGTCCGATTAGGCTCCGGCGCTGGCAGCCTGCTGCTCTCTTAAGACTGTTGTCACACAGCGGCGTTGGTAATCTGACACCATGCCTCTCGCTGACACCAAAACAAAAGATTTTGCCCCAGAAGAGCATCACTCTCATTTCCTCTCATTAGTGCGGGAGGCTGGCAGGGCTTGGCGGCGCTCCAGGCTCCTCGCCGTCCCTCATCACCACACCAGCCAGCCAGCCTCGCCTCACCCTCACGCCATGCTGCAACTTGGCTTCAAGCTATACTTTTTAAGTCCTTTCTTTTTAATCTGTGTGGCTTCGGTGTTTCTATCTGACATCACACTGACCCTTCCCACTGATAGCGCCGCCATTTTTTTTTTAACTCACATCCTCTGTCTTTCTTCATCACCTTTCCCCATCTTCGCTTTCTCTTTTTAACTTTTTCTTCGCCCACCGAACATTTCCTCAAGCCCTCATGTCCTTTCTCTTGCTTGATCTCTTTCTCTCTAATTTACTTATCCACACCTCCTGCGTTCTTTCTCCTCATCTCCCTCCCCGCTTAGTTCGACAATGTGTGGGCCAGATTTATCAGTAATTAACTCCCCACTCCCCCCCCATGACTGCAGAATTAAATAATGCAGCCTCCCATTGCTACCTGCAGCATCAGATCATTGAGGGACTGGAGTGCTTTGGGCTGCCCTCCGGGCCTAATCCATTATGGATAAAGGTGTTTTGGGTTCACGTGGCCGGCATTGCATGGATGCGTAACAGTCAATCAAAAGGAAGCACAACAAACTATCGGCCCCCGTCCCCTCACCCTGCTGTCAGCTCGCCATCCGCAGCCTTTTTTTTGCAAAAAAAAAAAAAAGGCCTGTGGGATGCTTGAAGTGTGTAACGGAGCTCATTCTCACTTGGCCAGAGCGATTCATTTGTGTGTTGTGTTCCGCTGCTGTCTTCTCAATCTGTCTTAAGGTTAATGCCCTTTTTAACCGTTTATTTTTTTGCTGATGAGATTGGAGCCCAGTGCACCTCTAAACCTGTTGACTTACACTGTACTATATCTCTCTCTGACCCATGCTTCTTGTTATTCTGTACGTTAACTTTGGATCAGATAAACGAGGTAAGCCAATACTTTTGGTTATTTGTGAGTTTTTTGTAGATGATTATCACGAACCTGACAGATTGATGGTGCTTGTTGGCTACTTTTTTTAAGGCCCTGTGGGATTACGACATCTCACATTTGTGATCTAGTCTGAAAAGGGCATTCACCAACAGAAGCTATGCAAAGTTACCAAAGCATTTGGCATCAGATGATGAAATGTGTGAAACGGTGACATTTTTTTTTCTTTTTTACTTTTGTCATGTCAAGTCTAAAATGTCACTGTGAAATGTTTCCATAATCAGAAACTGTGACGTCCATAATAGCACCACAACATATTACTGATGTTTCTATATGAAGCTCTTTGAAAGCATACTCACCAACTCATTGGTACAATTAAAGAAAGAGCCAGAATAGTTCAAAAAGTAAGGAAGTAATTGAGTAATTTGGGAGTTATCAATGACTCAAACCAGCAATTTCTGATACTAGACTACAACCCTGATCCACAAAAGTTGGGACACTGTGTAAAATGAGAATGAAATCAGAATACAATCATTTGCAAACAAACAGTTTTACAAAGTGTTCATGAGCTCATATATATCAATCTCCTTCTAATCATGTGTTCACAAAGTGTTGAACCTCTCTCCATCCTCGCTTGAGAACAACTGAGTCTTTCCAGGATGAACCTTTCATACCCAATCATGATCCTATCACTTGTTACCAATGAACCTGTTTACCTGTGGAATGATCCAAACTGGTGTTTTTCGATCAGTCCACAACTTTTACAGTCTTTTGTTGCTCCTGTCTCAACATGTTTGAAACATGTTGCTGGCATCAAATTCAGAATGAGCAGATATTTACAAAAATCAATGAAGTTAATGAGGTCAAACATTAAATATGTTGTCTTTGTCTTTTTATTTAAATGAGTATTTTTCGAAAATGAGTAGCAAATGATCAGATTCTGCTTTATTTATGTTCCACACAACGTCTCAACTTTCAGGGTTGTAGTTAATTAGAAACTGAGGTTTGGGTCAATAAATTCATTAGTATGTTTCATTATCACATAGCCAAACCAACCAGATACCAAATTTCATTTACAATTTGAATTAAACAACATGAAAAAAAATCTGCACAACATTTCACGCCTGGCAAGCTCATGCTCTTATACTTTGCAAAAGCTTTATAATGTATCCTAATGAGTATTTGCATGTCAAAATTCCTCTGCACGTTGACGCACAGTCTGAGTGAGCTTAGTGAACACTAAGCAGAAAACAAGTTAAACGTCACGGTGTCATGGTATTTCACTTGTTTTCAGCTCTATGTGAAAGGGAAATGTGCTGCATCTGGCCTAATGTGAGAATCCTGAACCTCTTTAAGCTCCGACCACAAATGAGCACTAGTCAATTTGAATGAGTCTCCTTCTCTCACACAGTAAATGATTAATTCATTCAGAAGCAACTCACGAAAAAAAAAATTCTGCTTCTTTGTGCCGCCATCCTTTATTTATTTCTTTATTTATTTTACTTTCCCATGGTGTGTGTGTCAAGCACTCTGTTGTCGCTTTATGTAGGTTTTCCCAGAGCGACTGAACGAGCAGAAAGTACTTTTCACTTACAGTAAGTGGTTGCAGACGAAAGAAAACAGCCAAGCAGACTAACCGTGCTGGGACTGGAGTACAGCAGGTAGCCTGTAATTAAAAACATACTAAGTTGGATCTGGGCCAGTGGGAATAATTTGAGGATGGTAAAAAAAAAAAAAGTACTTGCAGATGCACTGAAGTTAAGTACAACACTGACCTTTGCTGCAAAATAGTTTTTACAGGTGGAGCCGTCCGTTGTTTTTCAATCACTGTCTGATGAATTCTGGGCAGCTAATTATTCCCAGTATGAGAATATAGCCTTTAAACTGAAAGCCTTCATAAAACCTCTACCTCTCGGCAACTGCTTTATCACTATAATTAGTTTTTACTGAATTCAGGATCTAAACAGCCCGAGGACTGAGACAGTAGTCTGAGACGGGCAGGGTCACTCAGTTTAAGAGGAGAACTATTATAAAGTTGCCAGGTAACGCCTTTCGGCTCCAGGATGATTCGTCTCCAGATGCTTGATGTTAGACCTTTATCCTTCAGAGTGACAGAGGGGACGACATTGGCCCGTGCGTTTGCTGAAGACGTACAGCCACGGGAGGAGAGGCCCGGATAATCCGTCTCTGAGACATGCTTCCATCTTCGCTGGAAGGATGGGACATATTTTTAGCATATTAAAGCTGTTTCTCAGTGAAATCACTAATCCTTAGGACTTAATACAGGAATATGTCCTTGTGGCGCGTCTCGGAGACCTTTATTTGCGAGACAAACGGCCCGCCGCCTGCCGTAGCACCGAGATGAATGAAACCATCAAGTCCTAGAACGCTGATGATTGAAGACGAAAAAGGGCCCCGGCTCTCTCACGCTGGCCGACCACGGTAAAAGAAAGCCTCCAAACAATCTGTTTAACCTCCGATAAATGCTCTCAAATCTTTCCTCGCAGACGCTCTGCATTCTAATGTATCAGCTGACTTTTCAAATGTGCATTAGCCGACTATGAGAAAACCAGAACAATAACGTGTTTTTGTCCAGGCTAGTCTGCTTGGAGCCAACCTCGCCTCCACTCCAACACCCCACCCCACCCCACCCACCCCCCCTGCTGAACAGCGGTGGACTGGCAGTGGAGATGTATTTTCATAATTTGGCTTAATTGTGCCTGGTGTGCCATCAGAATGGAAATCTCCCCAGCGAGAGATGATAAATATTTCATGAGGGTAATCTGAGCGGAGCGGTTTTGATCTGCAGACGATGAGCTGGCTTTATTTTTCCCCGCGACGAGCTGATTGAGTCCTTCAGATGAGGCAGGCAGACAGACAGCCGCTGCGGTGGCTCCGCCCGGCAGAGCGGCGCAGGGGGAGAGGTTTGAGCGTGACACCCGCCGCCTCTGCCCTAATGGCACTCGCTGTTTGACACAGCTCCCCGGGAGCCACCATCCTCTCTGTGTTTCATGTCTAATAATGATGTGAATATATCTCTCTTTGTGTCTTCCTTTCTTTTCGCCAATGTTGCCTTCCTTCTTTTTTTGTTGTCGAGCTGAAAGAGGAAGACTGTGTTCTTTAGCCTGGTTATCATTTAGAGTGCTCACACATGACACCATATTTCATCCCCCCCTCCTCCTTCTCTGTTTTGTTTTCTGTCTTTTCAGAGCTTTTTTGAAGGACAGTCTGCGCCATGGGACTCTGCCAAGAAGGATGAGAACCGCATGAAGAACCGATATGGGAATATTATTGCATGTGTGTACAAAGCACCTCCTGAGCGCTCATGAGTTTTTGTGTGCCGTTCCCATTCTTCAGGCTGATTTATTGGCCGGGCTTGTGACTCTGGATAACTATAAGCTGCTCAAACAGAGTTTTATTATCAGCCAACGAGAGCAGCTTTGACCTTTCCAATCTACTTTTATATTCATCTTCCTGCAGTGTCTTTGCAGTTGTGAGAAATAAACCTCGCCAGCATATGGCACAAAACATGTGGCCTCGGCAATGTTTGTGAACATGTCGAACTTGACTTCACATTTAATTCATGTTACTTGTTCAAACTTTGCCAATTAATGACAGTTCATTTTAACTCTCTTTACTCGCTGCTGCAAAAACCTTGTAGATCCACTTTTGGAGATTTTATTCAAATAAATTTCAAGTTGCGTTACGTAACTTAAGAGAGCAGAAGATGTAAACAAAATGCCACAACAAATTCCATTTTCATTGAATATGAATATAATCAAGAGTCAAGGCTTTCATTCACCAGCACATCCACTCATACATTTCCTTATTCAGAGCATCATGGTTCAACCTGTTATACAGCATCCTCATTGTGTTCTCACTTTATTCTCACTACTGACCTTATCAACCATCAACAGAAGGTTTATAAGATCTTCCATTGAGCGTATTTTACTCACTTAATTTCTGATTTCGTATCATAAAACTGACAGTAGCATCATTGTGTTTGTCACATGACAAACCTCAGCCATTTTGCACTTCTTCAAGTCTGTGTTTATTTTGTTTGATGCCAGCGTGGTCATTCCTCCACTCCTCTATCACCTCCTCTCTCCGTTCCTCTGTTTTACTGTCTGTCTCTTTGTCCCCCCCCCCTTTTCTTCTCCTGTTGCCCTCGTTAATATGATTAATTCAACGCCGGTTTCTTCCTCTCCGCCTCTCTTCCAGATGATCACTCCCGTGTCAGGCTGCAGGCCCTGGAGGGGGAACAGAGCTCCGATTACATTAATGCAAATTACGTTGATGTAAGTACACACACCAGCCAGCGCCACCAACGCAAAGGTCACTGCGCTTCCTCTCGGGGAGAGAGAGGGCGCTGGTGCCGCCGTCGCAGGGGGGCCTGAGGGACAAAGCAGCCCCCTACTGCCTGCCCATCATATCCACACACACATACGGACAGACAGACACACACACACACTGCCTTTAAATTCAACTTTAGAGGGCTGCTGTATCACTCTTTTTCCTTGGATATATTAAGAGGAATGAAGATCAGAGGCTGACAGCGCTGGGAGAGAGAAAAGGCAAAGCAGCACACAGGGGAAACTGAGGTTATAGTTTTGGACTTTGCTTTGAACAACAGCATGAACACATTGTGAGAACCGAAAAAATGAAAAGAAAAAAAGGGGGAGAAGTTTCACGGATGATTAATTCATTAAAAAGTTATAACGATGGATAGAAGTGAAAAATACAAGACAGACAAAAAGAGCACAATACGGCGCCTTGAACATCACAAATACAAGCTTAAAATGAGTCTGAATTTTCACTTTGGCCACGATAACTTTTCTGTTATTTGAATGATAATAACTTTGTGAACCTCAAGTGAAAGAGCTTCAAATACCAAGGCTGTCAAAGGGACAATATGTCTGCCATAAAAAAAAGATTCATGTGAACATTTTCTGATTTTCTGCCTCTGGTCAAGACTTAGCAGATCTTGGTCAGAGTTAAGCGAAGTTAAAGTTTTTGTATATTACCCGTCCGCATCGATCTCTCCTCATGTCTTTGCGTTTTAAACCACTGAACAAGCCAATGGTGTCATTTTTCGCCGCTTCTCATCCTCACTCTGCCTCACATCGACATAAGGCAGGTGCCGTCTCTTCTCCTGTTAGACACCAGAAAACCCTCACGGACGCACTAGTGAATCAAATAGACACAGCAGTCATCTACTGGGGGTTTTGTTACACACAGGAGAGCACTTGCAGCACGGCACTTACATGCTCCTCGAGTGACCGTGCATACCTTTACAGTAAGTAAAAGTCATTAAAAAGTGTCGTGAGACATGCCTCCCGTGGAAAACAGATCCAACCCACTTAGCTGGCACAATATAGAAGCTCCTGATCTGACCAGATTTACTGTTGATAGCAGTGTTAGTAGCAAGATGTGACCAGTCACAGCAGCTCATTGGCCTCTGTGAGCAGATGCTTCCGCTCCATGTGTAATGGCCTGGTGATGTACCTGACTTCCTAAGTGGTTTTCTGCTCAGGAGAAAACTCTCACTCCGTCTCCCATCTTCTCTCTCCCCGCCCCTCTAATGTGGTAATTTGTAATCTCTTGTTACGCCTTCAAACATAAATTCATAATGCAAGGTGTGCCACGGCAAATGCAGGGGGCTTAAATTATTTACCTTTCCCACTATTCAGTTTATGGCCCATTATGCAGCGGAAAGGAGCTCTGCGGAGAAGACTCTCACAATAGCGAGGGCCCCATTATAAGATAAGAATATACGTATATTAAAGAGGGTCCTGATTGAAAAGGATTTCCACTGCTCTGCCAGCTTCATTGAAAAAAGTGCTTAGTAGAAATGCAGGCAGATGGGTAATGATGTTTTTGCTCTTCAGAAAGCTTTTTAACCCATCGAGGAGCTTGTCCTGCCCAATAAACTCTTATGCGTGGAGCATTTCCCACAGTGTTTGTTATTGTGCTCTATTTTACTGCCGATTATTTCGAGTCATGCACGAGTAAGCAGAAGCAGTCGGGTATGTTTCTTTTCTCCGCAGCTGATTGAGTATTTTCATAAGCGTTCGGGAGGCGAAGGGAAGCGGAGTGTAATAGCTTGTTGTCTGCAGAGTTGTGTTTGCCCGCACGTGGGGTGTTAAGAGGTTTTTTGCCGGGGTTGTGCACTATCTGCTGAAGGAGTGCAGTGATACAGAGATGACCACGTGCACAGAAATCAAGCAGCTACCCCCGTGTCTTTACGATTACATTCAATTACAGTTTTAATTATTTACATTGTTTTTTATCAACGTAGGACGGAAACATGTTGCAAAAGATGCAAAAACTGCCATACTGAGTGTATCTCAAACTGTTTGCTTAAGTTTTCCCTACACCTGACAACTAAAGCAGGGTAAATGCTTTTATGGTCATGTTAAGGCAGCTCAAAGCTTTTGGCTAAGCTTTGGGAAATGTTGTGGTCCTGTGGCTGTCAGCAGAAATTGCAAATGTAGATGCTGACTCGTCTTGAAGAACAAGACAGTACTTCACTTTTATGACATTCAACAGAAGCCATATTTTTTCCCTAACCTGACATCACCTGGCTCGTGGCCCCTTGAACTTGAATTAGTTTGACTTGCAACCCTTCGACACCAATCATGTTTGAGTATAGACCCGTGAGGAGTCTGATTGGAGTCTGATTTACTTCTGCTCATATTGTTTCATTTGAGGCCTGAAGAGGTAAAAGCATCCAGAAGTAGACAAGAAAAATGAGAGAGAAAATGGAGAAAAGTAATAATGCAGAACCCACCTTAAGGCCCTTATAGTTTTACTCTATATGATGCATTAGTTGTGCATAATCACAAAAATGTAATAAATGACAAATTACCACGAAACAACTGGCACATGATAAATCTGGGGCTTTCAGGGCCCCTTAAGGTTCTGGGGCCTCAGGGCAGTTTCTCACTTTGCCCTGCTGCTAATCCCGCCTGGCTCTTCCCTTTGACTTCTCTGTAGCATGACGATGTTACACTTTCTGGATCATTATAAAAACATTGCCAGTGAACATAACAGAGACACTTTTCTCCAAAGTGTATTTGACAAAAGCAAAGAAGTCGTATATATATGCATTTGTAGGTGATGGGGTTGGTACCCCAGATTTGCAAATGTGGGTTATCTAATGATATTCAGAATGAAAATACAAATTCATGCCCGCAGGCAAAAACATTTCAAGCTGCATATTTTAGCCATTCTACACCCCACTGTTACTGGAAGGAATTAATGTAAATGATCATTGTAATAAGCAATGCAGCAAAATACAGAGAGCATAACACATATTTAATTCTCCTTTAGTAATTTACACATCCCTGGAAACAATGTCTGTTCAATTAGTAATTTCAACATGGACGTTTCTGCTTTTATCTCTTTGTGTTGTTCGTGAAGGAACACTCTCATGTACCTAATGCAACATGCGTCTGAAAAGCCGCCGGTCCATTTATAGTAAGCTCTACTCACCTGACAGCCACTGTCAGGGCCCTCCTTTCTTCCTGTCTCTCCCTCTCTAATCCGACGGCGTGCCGGGCCTCCACTTTACTTGACAGAACTTACATGAAAGCACAAACAAATCTCCTCCTCAGTCCAGAGATAAAGAAGTCATTAAAAATGGAGGACAGTTGAATAGCTGAAAGAGCCCTGTGGATGAGAGAGAGAGAGTGAGCAAAATATCCTTTGTGTCTTTCTCCCTTCATTGGAGGAGCGTTAATCACAGTCCAAGTTAAATTGAATATGAGGGAGATAAGCAGAGCAGCAGGGGTGGGTGGAGGGGGGGGGGGGAGAGACAATCAAGAGGAGGCAGGGCCTGGGAAGAGCCTTTAAGTCCTAATGTTTTGTTTCCTGCCTCATATCTCTGGAGAGAAGACAAGGAATTGGACAAATAAAACTTGAAGGGATTAGAGTAATCCGTGAGACTAGGGGCCTTTTGTGAAGATCAGTGCTGTTAGTTGTATCATGGGGATTATCAACACTTTGGCTGCTCACTCCAGAGGTGTGCTGCATATAGAGCGTGTGACTGTTTATGCATCTCGCATCCCGCAGCATCCGTCGCTAGCTTTGAGCGGCGCGTTTTCCCCCTCGCTCGGTCAGATGTTGAAACAAAGACGTGAACGGGTGTACAGTAGCAAACAGCTGGCAGCCTCACTGTGTTTCTGGAGAGCCGCTTCACAAACAGTTCATCTGAAGGTGGAGAAGCAGCGAAGTTAATTCCTACCGCAGAAAACATCTGAAGCAGCAAACAGCTGTTAACCGAGAGTTCATGCGGTTCAAATCTGCTCCTTGCAGTGATGTACATAAAGAGTATTGTTTGTTAGTTTGCATGCAAGGGTCATCCCACAGAAGACAGACCAAATATCAAAGCATGCGTTTTCTGACACCACAGCTTTTATGAGTAGGAGGCAAAGTGAAGTGAGTCTCATTCTTTTCTCCCACTTTTCTTCTGTTTGCAGGGCTACCACAGGCCGAATCACTACATTGCCACTCAAGGTAAGAATACAACTTTCTAAAAATTGCCAAGGCACTCCGGCTCGGATTGTGTGGGCGGCGAGAATTTAAGGCTGTCTGTTTGTTGGGAGAGATGGATGTGTGCAGGTGTGCGCAAATATCTCTCTGAACATCCCCGTCGTTGTTTACATATGCTCTCTCATACTACTCTTTGATGCTCAGTCAAGTGTGTGTTCGGGGAGTCTGGTACTGCTCAGTGCACACACACACACACACACACATGCTGACACACACTTATGGACCTCTGAGCGCGCGGAGCAGCACGTTTCCTCCCTCCGTCTCTTTCCCTTCTTTCCTTCCATCGGTGGTGTGGGAGCGATTAATCAGGCAGTCTGGGAGAAAGCTGAATAAATAAATGGATTAGCTGACATGTACAGGCACATTTTGTCACTGTGTTAATCTGGCCGGCAGATTCACGGGGCGAGGAGCACTTACCGTGACCCCAGAGGTTAAGTCTGATTGATGGTTAATTGTTATGAATTTTTGCGTCGAGAGCCTCTCTCTCCCACACAACAGGGCTGCATGCACAGGGATTTTGCGTACCACTTTAGAGGGAAAAAAAAAAAAAATCAGTGGAGGCAGAAAAAAAAAAAAAGAAGAGGCGTTTTTGCGAAGAGGCCTTAATGGATTCACAATCTGCTTTGGCGGAGCTGGGAGTTGCATAATTACCTGTTTATTAGTGCATTGCCTCTCTTCCTCAGTGTCTCAATTAAAACAACCCTCTGTTTGCTCTTACTTTAGAAAGAGACGGCATACCAATCAGGCAGCGGACGCTCGCTTCCTCTGTCTGCCTGCGCGCACAGCACCTGCTATACACTGACCACCGAGTCGAACCCTCGAAACCGAGCCGTCTGTCAAGTGCCAGCTCTGTCCTGCGGGGCCTCGGTTCACAAAAACAGGCCACTATAACAGGCACGTTTCGCCACTGAGAGGATTTCAACTGTATTATTATGACTTCTATAATTGTCCCGCAGTCATTAAGGAGCATTCCATATTTCATTTAAAAACGTGCATATGGAGATCAGCAGTCAAAGAAACATTGCAAACAGAAGCCCTCTCTAAGATGAAAAGCTCGAGAAGCCAAACGTGTTTGCATTCAAGTTAATTAGCCCCTGTTTTCTCATTGAGCTTGCATAATAAGTCCTCATTTTCCCGTCGACTGTATCGCGAGCACGATAAGGCTTTTTTTTTTTTTTTTTTTTGTGCAGCATTAGAGCCATCCAGAACGAAGGAGAGGAAGTGTGTGTGGAAACATCTGTATTCTCTGGGAGAGCAGGCCCTTTCATAATTCATCATCAGCTCCGGCAGACTGACAGGAAGGAAGGCTCAGTCTGCTGACACTGAGGCAAAGAGCAGCCCGAGATGATAGGGAAGCCAGACACAGACCTGTCTCTCTCAGTCAGACAAAGTGCATACTGTAGCACCTGAAAAGAGCACCTGGGCATTGGCACAGTTGCAGAAAAAAAATGAGGAAGTAGTCTCTTCTCTCTCCCCCCCAGTAAAGTTTTTCAGTGAGTGACACTTCAACTCGAGTCCACTGGGACCAGCTGCTCAGAAAATGATGACACCCGCAATAGTGCTGGATAAGCTAAAAAATCGTTGTCATAAATTGGTAGTGGGGGTGGTTGAGGGTGCGCTTAATATGGCAGACGTGTGGGATAACGTTGTCCCTGCTCTCTTACGCTATAAACTACAATGACACTCATTAGTTTGGGGTTTTATTGATGAGTCCCTTTGCTCCGTCAAGGTGACAACGGCAGGTAGAACAGCTGTCACTCCATAAAAGCCTCATCACCCAAGCTCCACTCCTCATTATGTAGGTCATTCTCTCATCCACAGCCGCTTTTTTTTTTTTTTTTTTTTTTGCTGCAGCAACACAACGACCGACTCTCGGTAATACGCCAACTGCAGCTCACCTGCTTAGCAGATTGGCGGCTCAGCCCTCCCAGCTCGCCGCCATGCCTCTGTCCGTTTTCATGTCCTGAGGATCGTTTAAATACCGATCAGACGGGAGCGTCTTCCTGGTGGAGACTGTGAATTATGCTCAAGCCAGGCCGGGGTACAAACACCTCTGATAAGTCCCAGCATCCTCCTGGTGATGTGGAAAATATTCATGACGCAGGAAAGGCTTCAATTTCATCAAGCTTTCTCCCCCTCCGGTCTCCTCTGCTCTGCTCTTCCCTCCCCTCCTTCACAAGCGCCAAATGTCACCGGCAGCGCCAAAGTTTTATTATTTACAGGTTAACATCTCAAAGCCCAACGGGGGGATGAGGGGTGGGAGACGGAAAGAGAGAGAGAGCAAATCAATGATAAGTGAGTGTACATTATGCCAAAGTCTGCTACATGTAATATTAATGGGCCAGAGTGTGTTTGTGCGCACGTTGATCAGGAGTTTTGCAGCGTACCTGGCTGGGGGATTTCTACAGCTGTCACACTCCCGGCTTCTGAGGAGGAACAGGCCTAGTCCCAAAACACAGCGTCTGCTGCAGCAGCATTAGCTCTCTGACAGCTGGAAGTGAGGCTTCTACCGGTGTTGTTCTCCTGTGAAGTGCCTCCTCCAAACTTCTCCGACGAGGCCTGGCGCACGCCGACTACAAACGCCGCTCTCACCTTGTAGTTTCAAGTGAGCTCTCGAGCCGGTTTTTTAAAGAGAGGCTCTTCATCAGAACGATTTGTGTTTTCAGTCTCTTTTTTTTAGGCGTTTTATTTTAATTTTAATTTTATTTTAAATCCATAAATGTACTGATGTTTATTCTTATTCTTTCAAAAGCTGGTAAAAGTTTGGATTTGGAAAATACTCTCTGCCTGGTGAAATCTGTCGTTTAAGAGAACAGTTTTTGACACTTTGGGAAATATGATCAGTCACACTTTCATGTCTGTGCAGCGACTGTGGAGCTGGAGCCAGCAAGAGATTAGCTTAGCTTAGCATAAAGACTGGAAGCAGGGGGAAACAGCTAGCTCTAATGTTCTAAAATCCATCTACCAGTTCCTCCAAAAGCTCAGTAAATATCATGTTGCATCTCGTTTGTTTCATCCACACAGACAGTAGTTATAGTGCATCACACCCCATAAAACCAATTTTTGTCAATGCACTCCAACAAAAACTGTTAAAATTGTGCATTTCTGAAAATGCGTAATACTCTTTAACCATTTACTCTATTATCTTTAATCTTTTTATCTGTTTAACATTAATTATTCCCTGGTTGTTATTATTATTTGGCCTTTTCTTATTCTTTTTTTTTTTCTTATCATAAACTGCTTCATATGACCATTTGTCATTTCTAAGGTCAAGGTTTGATAAAAAATTTAAACAACTATAGGAAGATGTTTGTTTACAAACTTGTGTCACTGTTACTGTTACTTTGTTCTGAACAGACAACAGTGCTTATTAACACGACCACAGGAGGTTGCTTGTCAAGAACACATAGGTCACTTCAAGTGTTTAAACCAATGGGCAATGCTGTTTTCCATCATGTTTTCATGCCTTATTGCCATGTTCCGCTTCACTTTTTATTTACACTGGTATTTTTTGAGATGTAAATATTGCAACAAAAAAAAAACACACAACTTTTGGACTCCACACTGATCATCTAAAATCAAGCTATTTTTCAGTGAAGATCGCTTGAAACACAAAACAATGAGCCTCAGAAATCCAACTTCCTTCTCATCGTCACCAAAAGTTCCGCTAAACTCTCGAATCTCTCCAACGCTTCCACGCGAAAGCTGTCGAATTATTTCCGTCCGAGATCTGTTTGTTCTCATAGACCTATTCATCGAGAGCCATACTCACTTCCTTACGACTGTCATCAAGTTCAGCGGTGCCCAGCATCTCCTCCTCACCTATCCTCCGTCTCTGCATGCATATGGAAACATAAATTGGCCGGCTGAAGCTTGGCAGGAGTCTCCCTTTGGATGAGTTACCATATAATGCCAAGTGTTATTGTGTTACTGAAGTCCTACACACCAGCTGTCCTGCTTCTCAGTCTCCCTCTCCCAAACTTCTCGGCAGTGTGTATCCTCCCTCAGGGACGAGTGTAGGAGGCAGCAGAGTGGGTGGTTCAATCAGGTTGGGTAGTTATTGGAAAGACTGGAGGTGACTGGAATTGGAGATTGAGGTCCTGCAGTTAAAAAAACGATACGATCCACCTCATGCAAAGCAGAGAAAATGTGGAAATACAAATGCAAGATATTGAGGAGCTTTTGTTCCAAATTTTTTTGAGATCCAACTGGGATGGAAAGAAGTCAGCAGAAGTTCAATTCTCTCTTTTTTTTTTTTTTTTTTTTTAAATACAATCATTGTGCTCTGCAAAATGTTCTCGTTTCCCAAAGAGAGACAGATGAACGGGCTGGCAGCTGAAACATGATCATGGAGATGATGGTTCATTTGTCTTTTTTTTTTTTTTTTCAGCAAAAAGTCTCAATTTGGTTGTATTTTTATGGAGTTTATGAAAAATTTAAGTGATCTTAAACTGTGGCATGAGGCTGTGCTACTACTGAGGTGCCACAGAAAGCAAATGAAACATGGCTTGATCAATCATGTGATTAAAATGGTGATGACACTTTGCTGATGCCCTGAGGGAAATTAGCTTGTCGCAGATGACGGAAGCCAATAAGGAACACAAACACTACAATAATACAAAAGGATGCTGGAGCTGCTGCTACTGGTGTCTAATAGTGTCTCCTATAAGTTATCAAACAATTACATTCAGGTTTATGTGCAATAAAAGCTTTATTTACTCGGGGGGCATTTTTGCCTTAATTTGATAGTTTGATTTGATCGAGATACAGACAGGAAATGAAGGAAGAGAGACAGGGTGAAGTGGCAAGCAACAAAGCGTGAAGAACTGAGGATGTTGTGCTCAAATGTTATAGTATTTGTCTTGACAACATTTATAGAAAATGCATGGTCGTCATAATTTTAGTTGAATTCGTCACATCAACAATACTTAAGTAAAGCACATAAGGAGGAAGCTGTGGAGAGCAGCACTAAGTCATGTCAAGTTAAATGTCTAATGGCTGCATGAATATGATTGGATGTCATTTTGTTTCTGTGTCATGACGCATGTGTGAAACAGGTGATGCGTCTTCACTGAACTGTGCTTAATATCTCAAACCAATATAAACTGAGATATTAGTTATGCTATTTAACTCAACTTATACTATTGTCACTACATGTCAACTTAGTCAGCAGGTGTTAATCCAGAATGTAAAGGACTACTTTGACCTTTTTAGCCTTGATGGTCAGGGCAGTGTCTTGCACAGCTGATGTCATCAGTGTTTGAATAGGTGGAAACATTGTGACGTGCTTTGTCCTGTGCAAGTAGTGAAGCAGTCCATATACAATTCGGTACTATTGGACTTTATGTATTTATTTTCTTTATCATTGGAGCATCCTTGGTAAAGATGCATTAACAATACTGGTTTGATGATTTTGATGGTTGATGACTGTTGCAAGTCTGTCAATCTCCCTTCGTTTCCTGTTGCCCCTTAACTGTCCACTATCACACAAAAGCATAACTACCCTCAAAAAAGACTTGGAAATATTGACTGTAAATGTATAAATCTCTTTTTCAATTCAGTCTTTTAAATGAAGATGTCAGTGTTGAATTTCACATCAAAACTAAGAGAAAAACAATGGAACCACGAAAAGTGAGTGGATTGTTTTACGTCACCTGTTTCAAGGGCCTAAGGGTTATTTAATTTACTCACCACACAGATGACAAGGAAGAACTAATAGTTTGTGTCTGTGCCATGTTTTTGCTCCATTATGTCCTCGCCTGTGTCTGTGTGTGCGTCTGCATAATTTGTCATGTCTCCAGGTAATTTGGGCCAACGCAGGAGAATGCACAACTGCAGAGATTTGCATTCACTAATTAATTTGTCAGAAGTAATTTTTTTTTTCCACTCGGTGCTTGATTAAAACTAATATTAATAATTTTAATTAACCAGAATAATAATTAAATTCCTATCAATCCACAATTATTGCTCAGTGAAGTTTTAAATATTGGAGGCAGTCAATGGCTCTCTGCTCATTTATTTTGATGCTCAGCAGACGCGTTTGGGTCCGGTTCGGTGGAAAGGTTGGTGTTGAACAGATGAGGTGCGGTGGTAATTACTTTGAGCTTTGCCACACACAGACACACAGACGCACTCACACACACACTGGCTTTAGCCTCATCTTTAAATTTGTGATTTATTTGTGCTCTCTTGTTTCCATCTGTATTTAAGCCCTTTGCTGTGGAGTAAGCACTTTGCGAGGAATGTGTGGAGAGAGCCCTATAAATAAATCTGATCTGACATGTTTTTCAATGCTCGATCCGAGGAGTGAAAATGGAGGAGAAAAATGCTCTATAAACTACATTGTTGCTGCAGGACTGTAATACCTCCAAATCCCTTGTGTTTATATTGTGTGTGCATTGATCTGCCTCTGAAGACGGAGACAGATGCTTTATTGACACAACGTTATGATCAAAAGAACCAAGGCCTATACTTAAACAGAGTGCAGTAAATAATATATGCAATCCATATATTAAAAAAAGTACTGATGACTAGTGCTTTTAATAAAACAAGAGATTGAATAAAGTTACTGAAAATCATATAATGAATAGAGGATAGATAGAAGTTCTTTGTGTTATAGTTTACCTTTTGCCACTCTTAAAAGTATATGGACACCCCTATTTGAAGTCTTTTGTACATTTTTGGTTTGGGGTGTTTTTCGTGATTTGGTCAACACCCTTAGTTCTAATTTAGTGGAAAAAACTTCTTTAGGATGAACTGGAAAACCAACTGCAAGCCAGGTCTTTAAACTCACATCAGTGGCCGACATCATTAAGGCTTTTGTGGCTGAATGGAGGCAGATTCCTGCAGCCAGGTTTCAAAGTCTTGTGGAAAGTCTTCCCAGGAGAGTCGAGGCTGCTGTAGCAACATAATGCACTGGAATTAGATGTTCGATAATCACATATTTGGTTTAATGTCCAGGTGACAACATCCTTTTTAGGGTGTCCGAATACTTTTGGCAATATAGTGTATGTACTGATAGGTTAATGCAAGTGAAAACGGAAAACTGAAGGTGATGTCGGCCTGTAGTTTGGGGGCGAAGTGCCTCAGGGTACGTCATAGATTTTCTTATTATGAGTCAAGAGAATGCAATTACTGGATTTTCTCTGGAAAAAGGAAAATAGCGTCTGTAGCGATGAACACTATAAACTGGATCAATGTTGTAATAAACTGACTGTATATATATAATTAACTAACTCAAAAAACTAAATTCAGCTTACTCTTTAAAAATACAACATGTTCCTACCTTCAAAGCAGTCTGGCAAATTCCAATTATCCAAATTCACTGCAAGAGTCTAACAATCACATATAAACTATTGGTTTTAATTCTTACATTACATTTGATTAAAATTTAACTCAATTAAAAGTGTGTCCCCAAAGCACATTTGTCGTGTGGCTGGATAAAGAAAAAAGTGGCAAAGTTCTACAAGAAAACACGTCTTACTCTGTTTGAGAGGTTGAAAAAGCTCTTCTCCAAATTTAGTTGTGTTAAAATTTCTTTTCTAAAATGTCGTCCCCTCTCTCTCTTGCTCTCTCAGGCCCCATGCAGGAGACAGTCTTCGACTTCTGGAGGATGGTCTGGCAGGAGAACACGGCTGCTATTGTGATGGTGACCAACCTGGTGGAAGTGGGCAGGGTGGGTATTAATTACAAGTTCACTCTAACCGCAGATCTCAGATGAGATTACCTTGCCCCCGGTCGACTGACAGCCTGATTGTATCTGGAGGCGAATGGAGCCATCCCTTTTTTTTCCCCCCATGTCTTTGGACATTAGTGCCCAGATGTTCCTGTGTATGTGTGTGCGCTTAGTGAGGCATGGGTCTCGCGTGCCGCCAGCTCTTTTTCCATCTATCTGATCAGCGAGAAGTGAGAAGAAACTGATTGATGGCCTTCATTACCAGAGAGGCATCCAGGCAACTGACTACTGTTTCATCTGAGTGGCTCTATAACAGGAGATTATAGTCTGCTGCAGCCGCCAGCTTCTGCCAGACTCCTCCGAGCAGAAACACCTCTTAATGTTGTCCTCATTGGACAAAAGGGGACTGTTATTGAGTGGCGAGGATGGTTCATAATGTTCAAACTAATGGCAGAGCCTTGACTTTCTTTTTGTTCACTACTTCATATGGGCCTGCCTTGGAAAAAAAAAAAAAACCTGGAGCTCTACTTCAGTCCTAATTTGTTCCACTTAACTCGCACTGTAGTTCCTCCCGGTTAGGTTATAATCAAGAGAAAATGAAGGTCTTAACGTACAGTGTAATGCTTTGACTGCCAGGGGATTTTCTCCAAGAATTTTAAACACATTCGCAGTGAAAAGCCCCTCAAACACAGGCACACCTTGATTTCGCTGATGTGCGTTTTTTGGTGGGGGCTTAAATGTAGCAGAGCTGATAATGATTCATGGGCCCATCTCTAGGTACCTCATTAGGCCGTTCCTCTACAGTAGCTGAGCCCAGCCCACCCCGCCCCACACCTTCTCCACACCTGCTTAGCTGCCGCGCCGTCCTCGGTGGGCCTCGGCCCCCAAACCGTCTGTTATATGATCCTTGTCCAATGGCGGGCGGCAGGCACAGTTGGTCACAGTGACGGTGGCTCCACTGAGGGCCCCATAAAATCACTCCGCCATATCACAGTGGGCCATCTGCTCGGCACAGTTGCTGATGAACTCTGGGAAATCCTGGCACACACACACACACAGTCACACACACACAGCCTCCATCCCGCTGGTTTAGCACACAGGGGCGGCGCTCGGCGTGCTTTGATGTATGAGAGATTTGGTTTGGAGGCTAGTGTGCTGATGTGTGTGATGAGGTGATGCTACGTGTGCTTCTTTTCCATACAAGTGAATGAGTTCGAGTGCTGCGTACACACACACACACACGCTCATAAGCGTGCCCACGCAAAAGAACATCTGTGTGTACGCTGGCATAATTTAGCCCAAAGGCTAATTCCCCCCAAACCAGGCGCCTGATTCAGAGTGATCTAATAAGGTAATGGCTTTTGCCTAATTCAATCTGGCTGGAAGCGGACGGTGGATTTGTGATTGTCATCGGGGATTAGTCATCAGGGGTGTCAGGAAGAGGGACCTGAAAGTCCCCCCTCTGTCTGTGTCACTCCACAAACCAAAATCTCATTTCATTCCTAATCAGCGCATAGACTCCAGAAATGAAAATTGAATCTAGTTGTGGCTGATGTCGCATTTATCCCTCATCAAAAATTATCATTCTCTGATATACCTCCATGATCTCAATCTCTATTACCAGACTTACTCCCTCAGTATCAACAGTTTAATTGAACGGGGGGGAGGGGGAGGGGGGGTAATTTTGCACTCTTATGATACCTAATACAAGTAATATTTCCAGTGGGGTGTTTTAGATTTCTGTTGGGAAATCTGTTTTAAACAGCTGAGGGTTTATTATTTCATATCGTTATTGGATTGTCATTATATCTCCCTCATCCAATTGTAGTACGCTACTTTTTTAATGTTTTGTCCTATTTCTCCGCACCGGTAGTCAAAAATTTAAGGTAGACAAATCTGACACCCCTTCAGCGCCTACTCCTCTCTGTTCCAGAGCTGTTCACGGTCTACCTTTAGACTCATTTTCACATTATCGACGTGAGAATGAAAAAGCAATAACGTGAGAATGAGCTCTCCATCGATACATAAGATTCCCATTTACAGCCGATCTTTGACCCGGGGTCGAAACTAATACGAAGCGAAACTCATTTTGACTTGAAAGAAATGCTCTCGAAACTGAAATATCAGGTGGCAAATGCGAGTTAATGTTATGTGACAATTATCTTTATTGGGAAAAAATGACGGCCTGGAAACTTGCAGACAGTCTGTGTGAGTTGTGTGTGTGCAAATGCTTTTCACTTAACATACAGGATGTGTGTGCGTGTGGTTATAAAACAGGGGTTTTTTTTGTCACTCTCAGGTGAAGTGCTGTAAGTACTGGCCCGATGACACCGAGATCTACAGAGACATCAAGGTGACGCTGATAGAGACGGAGCTGCTCTCAGAGTACGTCATCAGGACCTTTGCTGTGGAGAAGGTACGCTTTTTAACCTCCACCGGCCTCCGGGAGATTTGAAACAACACTCAGTCAGCCGCTCGGCACTAGACCTCAACCTTCGGCCGTTTGGCTGAAAAAGTTCTGGGTTATGTGCTTTGCTCATAAGCACCTTGAGAGTGGCTCCTGAGTGGTCCAGGAGAGTCATCTTTAAAAGTTTCTATTCTGCCGTGACTTGATTAAAAAAAGACTTCCTTCTGTTTTAAATGTAGCCTTTATTAAAACAACTCATCAAGGTCATTGCGGTTTGACTTGCGCCGTTAAACGTTGTTTTAAAATCGCTCAAATTCCTCTCATTCCAATTGTTTTCAACTAGCAATAACTTAATGACCCTGCACGGTAAGCTGCAGGATTTCTCTATTAGAGCCATTACTTGCAGGATCTGAATAGCGTGGTATGTGGATTGTTCAGTAGGCAGGGATGCGTGCAGCTCCCGCCCCCACAGATCAGACCGCCATGAAAGCAACATATAGATTGCACAGGTTCTCGCCGTGTTTGTTCAGATTTTCTACAAACAAAACTCCATGCCACCTGAATAATATGAAAGAAGATATAAGCATATGTAACTCTGCGTAACTTTGAAAAGAAGTTCTAAGAGGAAAAAACCAGACCGTGTTAACACTTTCACTAAGGAAGGAAAATCTAACTACTGTTCATTTTATCTAATCTAACCAGTGGTATTGAGAACCATTATATTCAACTCTGTTTAACTTTGAATATTGATTGATTGATTAGATAATGTTAAAGCACAAAGAGTCACTAATTTCGGTTACAATTACAATGTACCTATAAAGTAAAATATAACTAATAAAACTGCATAAGCTGCTTTTTATAAGTGAGATCCAGAGTCCAGATTAGAGATAGAACATATAGAAGTGCTACAATACATAAAGAAATAAAGCTACAGTGGCTTGTTTGCTCAACTCTTCCTCTACTTTGTCCATGAAGTGTGTGTTTGTATTCAGTCTAACTTCTGTGTGTTTAACACGATGACTCTCCGTATTCAGAGGGGGGCTCACGAGATCCGGGAGATCCGACAGTTCCACTTCACGGGCTGGCCGGACCACGGCGTGCCCTATCACGCCACGGGCCTGCTGGGGTTCATCAGAAGAGTCAAGTCCAAGACCCTGACCAACGCCGGACCCATGGTGGTTCACTGCAGGTGGGTGTGCACTGGAACTGACCACTCTCTTTCATACTTTTGGTTTTAGTCTTAACCAGTCATTGCATAGTCGTCTGTACCTGTTCTGTCTCCTACTGGGTAGTTGATAGTATTCTCCATGGTTTTATTCAGTCCAGATTGAAAAGCAGCAGTTCTCAGCGTTCTGGAGATTAGACCTGCAAACAACTGTAGATCATAGCCGGTATTATGGAGACAAACAAGAATATAAAAAGATCAGTATGAAGAAGATAAAGAGCACTATTTCCTCTGACATGAGTGACATTTGTTTGTCAGTCTTAAAATAATTTTGCCCTTTTGCTCTTGAAGGATCAGTTCAACAATACTGCAAAATAAAACCTATATATTTTCTCACTTACCTCAGGTGGTATCGAGTCATGCAGACAGATAGGTCAGGTCAGATACACTAAGGCTCTGATATATGTGTGTTGAATTATGCATGACTTTCAAAATGAACATAATCTCACTTAAAACTTAAAATAGCAGGAAAACAGAACAAATGAAACGAATCATCAGACTGACTTCAGATGTCAAACTTTAGGTCTCCCATTTGTCTAAATAAACAGTTCTTTGCACCCCTGACGTTTCCCGATGTGTGTTCCTTGCAGTGCCGGGGCGGGACGGACAGGCTGCTTCATTGTCATCGACATCATGCTGGACATGGCGGAGAGAGAGGGCGTGGTGGACATTTACAACTGTGTGAGGGAGCTGCGTTCACGGAGGGTCAACATGGTCCAGACCGAGGTACGGTAGATCCGGTCCCACAGAGCCGGTCCTGTCCACAGAGACTCCTCAATGACAGGAAGATAGTGGGGGTGCAGTGTGACAGGCTGCTCCCATCAAATATGGATTAACTAGTATCTGCAAGTAATTCTTAGCATAAGCCCCACTTCTCTGACACTTCAGAACAAATACTCAGAATTAATAGCAAAAGAAAGGAGCTTTTTTTTTCTTATATAAAAACATGTATTCTCTTCTGGCTAAATAAATCATTACCTGACAGTTATTAGTCACTAATTCTGAAGGAAAAGCAATCCAGCTGGTAAAGGTTTTGCCGGTGACTGATGATGCACATTATCTTTAAAATGCAGCATAATTAGTTTTTAATTTTTTATTGTCAGTCGTTTTCAAGTGCCACTTCAAGTGTGGCATTTTTCAAACAGTGGAAATATAATTCATTCTTTGACTGAAGGTCAGAACACACAGGGTACAGATGCGACATGTCACGTGACAGGGTAGAGCAAGATTTCTCACCTGCTACATAGACTCCATCTTTGAAGCATGTGGTTGCATCCATCCTGGTGACGGCATCACCATTATTTTTCCACATAGATGATCAGCTTAACTCTGCGCATATTGAGTTTTGACATGTGATAGTGCCGTTGTTAACACTGTGTTATGAAGCACAGGCTATATTAACTGGTACTGAATTAATTACCTAGACTGTTCTGACTACAGGGTCATGGATAGACCTTGATTCGACTGATCTATTTTAATGTGAAATGTAAAACGCCCACAGGTTGTTCTGCTGCATCACATTGAATCGGTATTGATATAATACTAATATAAAAATATAATTAACTGTTGAAGGGCTGCTTAGTCGTGTATAGAGGAAAAAAAATAAACCATAAGAACGAGATGAGCAGCGTGACGCCTGGGTAGGTGCGTGCAGTTTCTATGTCGTGCTCCATGTATTTCGGCTGTAAGGGATCCAATTGTAATTGACCTGTATCTGATGGTAGGACAAGTGCTCTTCAGTGCTCGTCTTAACCTGTTTGAAATATTACATGAACGGTGTTTATATTTAGCACACATGTATTTATTGCTTTTTATCATCATTTCTCACATTTATTGAAGTGCGCTCCGTAACTATTTCCCAGGATGCTAAGCACAAGCGCTTGCCAATACATGCTATAATAAAAGGGTTGAGAGGCTTGTAACTGAGAGCATTTAGCTCATACTGATGCCTGAAAACATCCCAGGCTCATCCTCCAGCTTTATGCCAGCACGGGCTACCGAAGGACTCTGCGCTTTCCTGAACACCGGCCATCTGGAGGTGCCCATAGTCTCGTTGGATGCATCATTTCACCGTAATTCCCTTTAAATCACAAGCGTCATTGGACTTAATGGGCAAATGTTTCATCGCTGACATCCGAATTGGGATTTGAGTAACTGGAGACCAAATGTTGTTCACCCTGAGTCACTCTCCTCAAGTTCAGTGACCTTCAGAATGTGTGTATGTGTGTGTTTTCCCTCGCAGGTGTTCGGGCTGGTTGGCACGCCCCCCCCCCCCTCAGCCCGCGGCCAGACACTAACTCTGGTTTAATCTATCCACGGAAATAAAAAGCCTTGTTGTTGTTTATAGTTTATGAGCTCAGATAAGATTAATCAATCTGCGGAATCTGGTTCGAGCGCCGCGTCGCCACCGACCTGTTAACCCAGCCCGAGCCAGCCAGTCAAACGCTCAGGTCAACAGTTCACGCTCTGAACTAGACTTAACAAATGGCAACACATGCTCCTCTGTGAATCTGTAAATCAGTGACCCCTGCGCGTGTGTGCGGATATCTGGTCCGAAGTGACAAGGGAGTGTCAGCTGAAAATGTCACTTCAGAAAAGATTTGCGTCAAGCCTCGAGCCGTGTCACCATGTCGACCGCTTGACTGACTGATGTGAGGAGGAGGAGATGTGTCGCGATTTCCAGTTTGGCTCGGCCTGAAGTCGAGGACAGTGGGGGGTTGTTTTTGTTGTTTAAGACGTCGGCCTCTGTTCATGCCTTGATCATGACGTTAATGATGATGAAGTCTCAACCTGGCTAAGGTCACGGAGGTTTGATAGGATCATGCAATACCTGAAAAGGTCATGGAATATAAGGAAACAGTTTCTCCCAGCCCTCTAAATATTTTAGGCTTTTTTAAAATGTCAGTTTTGTAAGAGAATTAAAATAACTGTGTACCAAAAAATGCAAAAATATGTAATGTAACCTTTGAACATAGACAATGACAAATATTAGTCATAGGAGCTGCCTTAAGGGTAAAGAATAATCATGGTAAGGTCATGGAAATGTCATTGAATTCTTTGAGCAAAAAATGCAAAGCAACACCGGCTCATTTCTGTTGCTGTCGCTTGCTAAAAATAAAAATCACGTTGTCCGCCGTCGTGAGTCTTAGAGGTCTGATAGATCCGCAATGAGGATGCTGTTTTTCGCAGGAGCAGTATGTCTTCATCCACGACGCCATCTTGGAGGCATGTCTCTGCGGCGACACCACCATCCCTGCCAGTCAGCTCCGCTCCGTCTACTACGACATGAACCGCCTGGACCCGCAGACCAACTCCAGCCCCATCAAAGAGGAGTTCAGGGTGAGGAGAGTTTAACATAATAAAGCTGTATGCAAATCCTTAATAAAGCATTATCTCAAGTGCTGGATAAGTTCAAAACAACAGTAAACATGTTGTCTCTTGATGAATAGCGCGGTCTCCCTCTGGGCCAATCAGCAGCCAATATGTCACCTTGCTTTAATCTGTAATGGCAGCACCCCTCCTTGGACCAATCAGAGTTATATGGGATGCATGGCCCCCCCTTAGCTTCATCACAGTCGCATCAGGGGAGTCAGAGCTATCGCTAATGTAACTGATTAAAGAATTGCATTGTTAATTACCATATTGGGAGATAATTAGCACACTCAGGGCCCGAGTGCCTACCTTCCCGCGTCGGTATGACAGCGTGTAATTCTGCTTCGACCCCGACAGACTCTGAACATGGTGACTCCCACGCTGCGGGTGGAAGACTGCAGCATCGCCCTGCTGCCCAGGAACCACGAGAAGAACCGCTGCATGGACGTCCTCCCTCCAGACCGCTGCCTCCCCTTCCTGATCACCATCGACGGGGAGAGCTCCAACTACATCAACGCCGCTCTCATGGATGTAAGAGTCAAACACACAGACAGGAACAGTTCAGTGGTGTTCCTTCACTGAGTCTCCTACAGGAGCCTTCCAGCATCATTCAATCCTTGTCATTTTAAAGTTGAGTCACAAGGCTGGAAAATGGCAGGTGTCCTGATCTGTGTGAGCTCAAACTTCCCCACATGTTGCTTTGCTTGTCAAATGTTAATCAGTGATGTCAAAGCTGGTATTTTGCATTTGACAGTTAATTGAAACCATCATGGTCTATTAAAGCTATTGAGTGGTGACGTTGTTATTTCAAACTCTTATACTTAAAATGTATTTTCTGATTGTGGCTGTGCTGGAAATATCTGAAATGATGGAGTACTGGACTGAACAAGGACTTTTATCTTCTAACACATGTGTAATATATAATGTTCATAATGCCTCTTACCCACCCACTAAAGAGAAGGCATGAGCAAACAAAAGGACGTATATTGAGATTTATTGTGCTGCCAAGTACAGATTGTTATTCAAGGGAAGAAGTTAAATTAGATATATTGATGGTGAATAAATGCAGCCAGACTTATTAATTCTTGAGGCTTGAAAGCAAAAATATTCATATTCAAGTTTTGACCTGATAGAATTTACATTTTTACACCTATATATTAAAATGTATATTACAGACTATTAACAGTTGATTTTAGGTTCAAAGGTTCAGTTGACCTTGGAAACAGCATTTGATAAATAAGGTCCATTTAGTAGCTGTTCTCAAGGTTGTAATAAAATCACATGATCTTCATCAGCAGTTTGCCACTCATCATGGAAGCCTTCCTGTTCCTCTTGGCTTAAAAAGGTCACCATTCCTTTTTGACCTTCGAAGCAGCAGTTGACCAACCCATCTCATTTCAAAATCAACTGTCAAACTCCATCTGCTGATGAAGCTCATGTGATATGATCAAACCCTCCAGAGCAGCTACTGAACAGACCTTGAGGTGTGTTGCTGTGGACATCACAAAATGAACCCTAAATGCAATGTATAGCAATTTTCAAGTGTTAAATTTATTCCGAGTGGACCTGACAGAGAACACCTTGACAAAGCGCGTGTCCACTGATGGACTTCTTGGCTCTTGTCTGGATCGAGCAGGTGACCTTTCAGGTACAGGATCCTCTCTGTCACCACTGGGCTATCTTTGGGAGCCAGGAACCACATTAAAAGTGCCGAGTCCTAATATAATCTCCCTGGACATGGAATTGCCATTAGAAAACAGCGCTCAGTGTGAGGCCGATCTAAGGATGGAGGTCATTTCAAAATGGTTAATGCTATAGTCTCAGTTTACGTACTGTATAATATGCAATGAGGTGTATTTAGCGACAGTTTTTCAAATCTTTCCTCTGTTTTTTTCCAGAGTTACAAGCAGCCGTCCGCCTTCATAGTGACCCAGCACCCGCTGCCAAACACAGTGAAGGATTTCTGGAGATTGGTGCTGGACTATCACTGCACATCCATAGTGATGCTCAACGACGTGGATCCAGCCCAGGTAAACCCGACCTGATACGTGTGCATAAACACAGACATGCATGCAATACGCCAAATAATCCTGGAGGGATATTGCAATAAGTGCCCTCGCAAACAGACGACAGACGAAACCGCTCCTTTCATCACGCCTGTATCTAATAAAGTCCTACAAAAGGGCGGCGTGGGAACTGGATTCTGAGAGAGATTGCTTTCTTTGTTTTCTTCCGCCGTGAAGCCAGGGAAAAAGCCCAAGGATGTATCTGTGCCAGCAAACACATATATACTGCATGCGTATACAGAATATGTTTGAAATGAGGCAGGTGCTGCGCAGTGGAAGAGGACTCGCCGTGAAAGCGCAGGTAGATGGAGAAAGAGGCCTGTGGAAGAGACTCTCCAGATTTCTCAGCCCGAGGCTCTGTCATA